>CABFOW010002691.1:60293-94018 GCA_902141385.1 Timema californicum | reverse complement strand
ATTAATTTATCAATACTTAAGACTCATTTTTCATACAAACATCGATTCTGGATCCTGGCTTCACTCTCGAAAAAGACTATATCGCCAATGAAGTGGAGATCAGGGTTCGAATACCTATTGGGTGTACTCAGTGGCTTTTACTAAGTGGTTTTATACTTTCTCTTCACGTTAATGAGGGTAGATTACCTCTAACATTCTACCTTCCTCATTTCTACTACATTAAATAAAATTAATATAGTAAAAAATAATTATAATAACTACAATTTGACTATACCACCCTACAAAATTTACACTATAAAGGAAGTATTTTAAAGAAAATCTACCAGCATTTGCATTGAGAAAGAGTGGGAAATCATTTAGGAACAGCTACTCTCTGTAGACCTAACTAGTATTCGAGCCCCATCGCTCCAACATGTACTGAGAGAATGACAATTTAGACAAAAAGGTATAGGCTTAAATACACCTACCTTTTGAAAATAACTAATTATATTTGAAGCTTTACTTTTCATAACATACTTCTGGTTTGTATAAATAACACTATTGATGGACTCCTCAAACTTGCCTTGAGATAAATTCAGTACTTTTGCTTCTTTTCATGTCACTACTTCTTTTTGAGACTCTTCCACAGTTTTTTTTCTGGGTATCGCTTTTTATACGCATGCAATGAACAAGTCTCCTCTTTTTGAAGAAATTATTTTAGTTTTGGTACCAACACAAGCAATTATGCACGGCCTATGTAAGAGAATGTGGAGTAGGAATCTAAATTATACTCAAACTCAACTATCACATATTTATAAGTTACGATCGCTTCGACTGACAACTGTTATCCAACTAAATCCACGTGAGGGGGTCAGTATATTGGACCAATCCAAACAAGTGCCGTGAGTATAAAAATGCCACTTCCATGCGCATGAAAATATGTTTTTTTTGAATGTGCTTATTCGTAGTCTCGGGCAGACAATGCACCTAAGTGCATTCGAAATATTGATGGACTAAAAGTAAGTGCTAAACCTGCATTTTAAACAACACATAAATTCGGAAGTAAATATGTTTATCAAAGTGGAAAACATGAACAATAATATTATTTTTTAACAATAGAATTTGACTTTAAGATCTGTGTTACTTAACACTTTAATGTAACCCACCCTCCTCGCATGTAACAACATGTAGACATTAAAGTTCCCCCCTCCTCTCCCTACTTAAAGCGTTACATGGTTTATCGACAAACCCTAATGAGGAAGTTTAAAAGTTTGCTCAACGCAAAAGACAAGAATATTTAATTTTGTATTTATCTAAGTGTAGCATAGATGTGGTTTCCTTCAAAATAATATCTTAACCAAAATTATACTATGTAATAGTAGTATAATTATTATTACGGAGAACTTACAAAACCAGTATTTTATCCCCACCACTTCCTACCCAACAAAAAATGATTGACCATACACCCTAGTAGTGCAGGGATTTAAAATCATGGATATTTTCCAAGCAGAGATCTCACTGGTTTTTACTAGTTTGGGATGAATTGCGTTGTTACCCCGGGCAACGTTTTCTTTGATTCAGACAGACAGAAAAAAACTATAATTTTATTTCTTCCGGTCCAATTTTTAATTAATTTAAAAAAAAACTATTCAAAAGCTTAAAAGTCTAGCTTTGAGGTCCACATTTCGGATACACGTCACACAAAAGATAACAATAAACGTATTCAGACCCTTAATTATTTTCTATTCATTCATTCATATATAGGCCTGATTGGCACCATACAAACTCATCGACAAGTTGTATATAAATATTTAAAGGTTAGGTGGGTCAAGTCATCGACACGATTTGGACCAACTCATCTACAAGCTCAAGTATAGGAAGGTCTAGTCATCGACAGTAAACCCATCAACAAAATTGAATCAAATATTTGGAAGACTGAGTGGGTCAAGTGGTCGACACCAGTAGGACAATGTCATCGAGACTCAACCCGTCGACCAAATGTGAACACATATTTTCAAGGCTAGATGGGTCAAGTCATCGACACTACTTGGACCAACTCATCAACAAGCTCCATTATACGAGGGTCAAGTCATTCACACGATAATAATAAATCCTATCAATAATTATTTTGTAATATAATATAATATATAAATAGAACAAAGAGTGTGTGTGTGTGTGTGTGTGTGTGTAGTGGGCATTGCGTAATATCTATCACACGCAGGGGTCTGAAATTTTTAAAAAGTACCTTTTTTGCATGGACATGTTCACCTTAAAGCTAAAATTTTAAATTTTGAATCATATATTTTAAAAATTAATTAAAATCTGGTTGGGGCATTATAAATTATACACAATTTATAGCCATCAAGAAGACAATAATACAAATTGGTTGTCAAGGTATATAAAAATATGCTTATATTAAAACTCACCTATCGGGATACTTATACCACTGATCTCGAGGTAGGTTCTCGCGTACTTTTGAAGCAATCATTATGTTTGAAAATTATGAAATAACCCTTTTTATTTTCAATGTGTTCAGTATCTCTTATTTTTACCAATCAGCATCCATAAGAGATGGTGAGTTTATACAATATAATATATACTAAAATAAAAGCCATTATATAGACTCTTAAAATCAAGATTACATGGCAAATAGCTGTATGATTCAAATAAAACATTATTAAGTCAATGATAAGACATTTAAAATTACGTAAATGTGAATCGAAGTTTTGAGCTACAATACATATTCAATAGACTTGGTGCTGGTAAAATGGGGGGTTTAAAAATTTCCAAAATTAAATAATAATTTACTTTTTAGAAGATTCAGATCTGTCCGCTGGGTATAAGAACCACCTCAATCCTCCATTAAGGTATTATATTTAAATTTCAAAATGAAGAAGCGGTAAATAGGAAAGGGTATTCTTCTCAAGATTTCTAAAACTAATATAAAAAAGCACTTTTTGGTTATGTAGACCTTCCTTGAGAACCAGATGACGTATGAACATATCAAATTTCATCATTGAGGCCCGGAAAAGGGAAGATATCGAAAATTATAATGTGAATATAATACAAATAATATGGAACACTACTTTCCAATGTTGTTTAAAATTGAAATTTTGTAAGCATGTAAATACACCATATAGTATAATCAAATAAACCTTAAGATTTCAAAATGGGAATGTGGGAACGTAAAGGGTGAAGATTAAGGGTGTACTAGCTTCAAATCTTTCAAATATTATTTTAAAATCTTGGCATAAGAGAGAATTAAAATTTACTGAGTTTGTAAAAGGACAACCCCACAATAACCAAACATGCTGGGAAGTTTGGAATTTAAAAATAGGGAGCGGGAAATGGCAATAGATAAAAAATACTCTAAATATTGTAGTAAATTCTTATTTTTAAAGTCAGACGAAAACATTTAAAAACAAACGAATAAAAAGACTAGATATAATCTTAAAGTGGGTCCTCTAGCATTGCAATAACGAAGCTAAATGGTGATAGATAAATTAGCGTATATATAGCAACGATATAACAGTTAAAATTAACAAAGTCAGGAGACATTGCTCGATGAACCTTGATACTCTTTAAGAAACACGATGACTATTAATCATTATGTTTCTGTATCAGAGTATATTATTTATTTATGATCTTTGATAAATAGTGATGTGATTTTGTACAAAATACTTCCTACACTGGAGCTTGTCGACGAGTTGGTCTAAGTAGCGTCGATGACTTGACCCAACCAGCCTTAAAAATATCTGTCGACTGGTTGAGTGTCGATGACATAGTCCTTCTCGTGTCGACCACTTGCACAACGATGCTTCTGCGTGTCGATGACTTTTACATTTTGTGTCGACCACTTTTTTTTATTGATGAGTTGGACTTGCACTCAGGCTAATTAATTTTAGGCCTACATGGTGGGGTCGAAACAATTGTAGGATTAGTAACTAGAAAATCATCACTTTAATTGAAAGTTAAATATTCACTAGCTAAATAAAAGCAAACTAAATACTATACTTTTTCACTTTTTGAAGATAATTTCACTCAGGTGAGCTCCAACGGACGTCAGTAAAACCTCAGCACGTTGTCCATCACTTTCCTAAGCATAGTGGTAGATCGTCTAATCGTTTCCACCCCGTCCTGTATTCAATATTCTCTTTAGACTTGAAACATTTGTTTGAAACAAAATAGTCTGTAACGAACCATACTTGCATACTTATCTGAAGAAGTTGGGTTCCGATATAAACAAACTTTCGTTCTATATTAAAATTGTTGTGTGGCAAATCTAACTTTGTTACCAACCTTTAATACATTATCTAAATATATAGTGGTATAAATTGTTTGGAATGTTTTGGTTACTATTTAATATAAGTGAGTCGTTCTGGCACTAAAATATATACAAGTATGTTTAGCATTTGTGTAGTTGCTATTGAAATAGTTAAACCTCTTTGTTCACACTTTCCATCATAACATCTACAGCCTAATGTTAATAAGAAGCCTTTTATTTGAAAATTGGAAACACGGGTCGCCACAATAACAGAGAAAAAAAAACACCTTTTCACTATTTCTAGTATGTTAATATACATTAATCCAGAAGGATGTATTGCTGGAAGCTTTTGATACATTTTTATATGAACTTTATAACTAACAAATCAAAAAGACACATTTCTAGAATTACTAACTTTAGTGGCGTTCACCAATGATGTTTGTCGGAAGTGGGTTTTCGATAAAAATCAGGGGATATCTTATAATATCAGTTTCATCAAACATCTAAGGCATGAACTCCATGTTTGTTCTCTGCTACCTTCACTCCCATCAGTTCAAATTTACATAATTGTTATTGTAGAACTAAACAACAAATTTATACCTATATACAATAAGTATAAAAGATAAACCTAAGCGGAAATAGAATTATGTTTTTAAAGAAACTGGAATAGTTTACAAATATATGATAAGCATCCAAGGAATTACAAATGTGACGTAGGCACGAGACTAGAAGACATGGCCTTAACTAAATTAGAGAGAGAAAGGAAAAGCCATTCTTCATCCTGTCTTAACAGGAACAAAATAGACGATTAATATAAAATATAACAAATAAGCAAATGATTAGTATTATGTGTCACAGAAAAAATCTTGATATGCCCTAGCCCTACCAGTAGAAATAATTGAATCCTTAATTTTGAAGAAAACCTTAATAAAATGAGGTTTCTGCAATAGAACCTTAAAGAAACAAGTTTTAAATCGAGAATTATTTAAGATTAAATTATTGGTTATTCTTCATCCTGTCTTAACAGGAACAAAATAGACGATTAATATAAAATTTTACAAATAAGTAAATGATAAGTATTATGAGTATTATGTGTCACAGAAAAATCTTGATATGCCCTAGCCCTAACAGTAGAAATAATTGAATCCTTAATTTTGAAGAAAAACTTAATAAAATTAGGTTTCTGCAATAGAACCTTAAAGAAACAAGTTTTAAATCGAGAATTATTTAAGATTAAATTATAGGTTATAAGCTTACGTGAGAATGTTCCAGAGCATAACACTGCACAGCTTAGGTGGCCGCATGGTCTAAGGCGCTACACTTGCAGTAAACTAGATTGCCAATTACAGGGATATTAAGGTTCAAATTTTGTTCGGGTGCACTGAGGTTTTATTTCCAAAATAGTTTTCCACGCTCCCTCTAAGAAAATAAGAGTACACTTCATCTAAATATAGCCGTTCTAATCCCTAAAACCTTTGGCATATCTAGTACATAAGAGTGTAACCCGAACGGATAGTAAGAAGTGACGCTAGAAAAACTATATGCATGTTACAGAAATGCCATGCTACTTTAATAATGTATTTATTAAAAATAAATAACTATTCGTTCAAGTTACTTTTAATATCTTTGGACATTAGGTTTTATATATATTTCATGGAAATCTTCCGGCAAATTCCCAATAACTTAAACAGCCCTCAGTCGAGGTAAGTTTGAAAAGTATGAAATAAGGTATCTCAAGACAAATAAAATTAATTCATTTGATCAGGTGTGAAGAATAATTGTAAAGCTAATAAATACATTCCAAACAAAAAAATAATAATTCGAAAATGTGTTGGTAGTTATATAAAAATATTTAGTGTGCTGCCCTATGTTTAGTTCTAATTCGCAAGTTAAAAGATTAAATAGTTGTTTCTAGTGAATAAGAATAACAGTTTTAACGTGTTAAACATCCATTTTACACATACACTCAAAATACCAAACATATGATTAACACGATTAATACAAGAGCTAATAAATTCTAATAATGTGTGGCAGATATTAACTCACGGTAAATTCATGTTGCCGGGAAACGTCCAAACTTCAGTAAAATGCCCCAGCTGACTGTTGCTGGTGGAACTACAGAACAACATCTCACCCGCAAGCCTTAATTTGATCAAATAGCAAAGCTATTTCTCTCTGTTCACCACGCAGTCCTCTTGCGCTAGTTGTCATTTGGTGCAATTCTGCAAATTACCTCCCCCAATTTTTTCCGAGTGAAGACCCTCCTTGAATACGTCAGTTCTGTTAGTATTTAACCGCCAATCCTCCCTTCACATTCTGTATTTTATTATATAATTTGGATGGAGGAACTTCTTGACGTCATCCTGCATTTGCGGACTTAGAAACTGGTGAATACAATGTGTGAGGAATAGGTCTCACTTCCAAGTTGAAGAAGTAACTGCGGAAGTCACTATGAGTATTTGTATTAAGAAGCAACGTAGTTTCTTAGTACTCTTATATATTGTCCATAAGACATAGTTTTTGTGTTAAAGTTACTTAGTTGATTTTCTATGCCCATAAGGAATATTTTATATTTCTTCCGGCAACTTCCCAATAACTTAAACAACCCTCAGTTGAGGTAAGTTTGAAAAGTATGAAAAAAGGTATCTCAAGAAAAATAAAATAAATTCATTTGATCAGGTGTGAAGAATAATTGTAAAGCTAATACATACATTACAAATAAAATATATATAATTCGAAAATGTCTTGGTAGTTATATAAAAATATTTAGTGTGCTGCCCTATGTTTAGTTCTAGCTCGCAAGTTAAAAGATTAAATAGTTGTTTCTAGTGAATAAGAATAACAGTTTTAACGTGTTAAACATCCATTTTAAAACATACACTCAAAATACCAAACATATGATTAACACGATTAATACAAGAGCTAATAAACTCTAATAATGTGTGGCAGATATTAACTCACGATAAATTCATGTTGCCGGGAAACGTCCAAACTTCAGGAAAATGCCCCAGCTGACTGTTGCTGACGGAACTAAAGAACAACATCTCACCCGCAAGCCTTAATTTGATCAAATGGCAAAGCAATTTCTCTCTGTTCACCACGCAGTCCTCTAGCGCTAGTTGTCATTTGGTGCAATTCTGAAAATTACCTCCCCCAATTTTTTCCGAGTGAAGACCCTCCTTGAATACGTCAGTTCTGTTAGTATTTAAGCGTTAATCCTCGCTTCACATTCTGTATTTTATTATATCATTTGGACGGAGGAACTTCTTGACGTCATCCTGCATCTGCGAACTTAGAAAATGGTGAACACAATGTGTGAGGAATAGGTCTCACTTCCTCAAGTTGAAGAAGTAACTGCGGAAGTCACTATGAGTATTTGTATTAGGAAGCAACGTAGTTTATTAGTACTCTTATATATTGTCCATAAGACATAGTTTTTGTGTTAAAGTTACTGAGTTGATTTTATATGCCCATAAGGCATATTTTATATTGTTAGGGTACTTGCCCTTTTCTATGCCCATATGCCTCAATATTGTTTGTCAGAGTGTCTACCTTGTTTTTATATGCCCATAAGGCATAAGTGTCAATGTTAGTCTTATTGTTCCTTTCAATGTCCATATGACATAGTATTTTGTGCCAGAGTTTCTGACTTGATTTTCTTATGTCCATAAGGCATAGTTTTGAATGATGAGCTTAGTGCTCTAATCAACTAGGTCCTTAGGACATGATTTAGTATGGCAGTGTTTGTGGCTTCTTTTTCTATGTCCATAAGACATAGGGTTGTATACTAGAAAAACAGTCATGATTCCTTTAACAGTAAGGCCATGCATAGGATAACTTAATGATGGAGAACAGGCTATATAACAGTTTGTTCAATGACCTAATTAGATCTGTAACTGATACCAGTCCCTATTACTTCTCTTTAGTGTACCTATTTTCGGTGCACAACCTGTGGGAGCACTGCTAGTTCGTAATAGTGGCCCTCGGGAATAGTTTTTAGTCTCCGGCCCCCTTCGGGCATAGTTTGTATTAATTAATACATTAATTGTTTTGCACTAGTTTTAGTGTGTCCTAGATATAGTGGAAATATTAATACTATTCAATATCCAGGCAATACTAGTTAGGAACTGACCGGACATAGTATCTTAAACAGTCTAGATTCCTGATAGATCGCCATTTACAATTTGTATAATCATAGTTCATATTCTAGGACATTAATCTTTGTGTAACGCAATGGAGTTAACTCATACTAGCTAACTCGTTTAACTTCCATCATAGTAACTCTTTAAAATTAGGACTAACTAGAAATTAATATTATTAACTATTATTAAACTATAATTGTTGTATATACCTTTCAGGTCTAGTAATTTCTAGACTGTAGAGTTATGTATTGGAGCTTAACCTTAACTCAATATTTACTTTCTATTTATTTTGTCGCCGTGTTAAGGTAGACGCTCCTTCCTGGCAGAATGTGCTTTAGTTCAAATTTGAAGAGCTACCAGACTCAACATTAGACTCAACTTTACTTGTGTGGATTCTTAGTAACCTATTTGTTTACTGCAATTCTTCGGGATGTATACGTCTATGGTAGCTTATTTAACTTATCTTATTTGATAAAAGACTGTTTAATCTAAGATCTACCTAAACCATATGTAATACTTTTGACTTGTTTAGATTTAAATAAACTAATTGGTTAAACTTGTATATCTCTCTTATGTTTGATCTTTCCCAAACCTTCATATTATATTATTGTGATAGTAATCGTCACTGCTTCTACATGATAAGGAGAAGCGAGGATTCAAAGTTAAAATTATATTTCTCTCTCTTTCTCAAAGTAGGTCTTTGTATTATATGTTCACAAACAAGGCGTCTTTTATATTTATTTTTTAACGGTGGAGAGAAAGATAAATTTAACAATAGTTAATATTTACTTCAAGTATGTATTGAGTAAAATATACATAAAGACGTAATGAAGGGCACAGGAAAAAAAAAACAGCAGAGTCCGTTTTACTATTTTTTTTTTAGGAAATGAAATTTTTAAATCCAAAGACTCATATATCTTATACTAATGTTAAGTTATTAGGATATTTTCTTTAAACAATTCTACAGGGAATTGTCAATCGCCCCAACCCTAATAAAATATGTATGCGATAAACTCTTGCTGTAATTAATTAAATATATAATTTATTACCGGACTTTGATGATTTTTATCCAGTTTTGTATTTTTTTAAATAAGTTTATAATTAATTTTGAATCAATATTTTTACTATAACATACTGAACATAGCTCTTTAATTATAATACAGTAACATTATTATTTGATAATTAAATTCAACTGAAGTAATTAGTTCTTTTAAATTCTCCTCAACCCGATATGTTGTTTCAGTCTTTGTTTTCGTGGCAGTCTCCTTTAAACAGGTTAAAGATAAATCAAACCAGTAAAGTAACAGTTTTAGTCATCTCTGCCTTTATCTCGGCCTATGTCCTTGAACAATTTAAGTAAAGATTTTCTTTCTTTAGGACTCACTACTTAAAACACTTGAATCTTTTACAATTACAATCTTCCCCAGTCTCATATGTACTAACTCTGAGCTTATTTGTAATATCCTTGATTTTTCCTACTTTTTAATTTCTTTGTCGAACTTTATGAGCCAACCTGAATGTTTTCGTCACTGTACGAATCATTTTGCAAAACAAATTTGTCTCTATCAGTCATAACAAAGAATTAGTTAACAAATAACACGTAATTAATGCATTTATTAAAACACCTAAATAACACGTGATTGGTGCCAACACTAAATAATTAATACTAGATACAATATTAAACACAAACTATAATAACACTTAAAAACTCAAGAACACAACATAGCCTCAGTAAAAATCCATACCCCGTTTTTCACAACGCTACAGCTGTTTCACAGCGCCACTCTATCGGCATCAGGAGGAATTAAAAGTTGACTCTGATGGTTTTTGCGTGGTTCGAGTGACTCGAGTGTGATGGTTCTTCCCTTCTACCCACTTTATTTTTCGCTAAATAGCTTGGACTGTGAAGGTTTTCCCCTGTACTGATTTATGATATTAAAAGAACTGGCTAAGTAGAATAAGAGTGATACCAATATCTCAATTTCAATTATTTTTTTTCCCTGTATCCTTCGTATGCTTATTTTTTTAATCTAGTAATTGTGTTAGGTAAGGTTAAATATTAACATAATAAAACAAAAACTAGTAAATGTTATGTATTCATTTTATTTTATATGAAAACTGTAACTTGTAAGCTACATTTTTCTGTTTTGTTTAGAGCCATGTGTTTAAATGAGACCCGCCTCGGTGGCGTAGTTGGCTAACGCGCTTGTCGTGTTGAGCTCGACTGTTGAGGACGGGTAGATCGAGGTTCGAATCTCGGTCGGGTGAACTGGGGTGGTTTTTCCTAAATGGTTTTCCACTCTCCCTCCACGCAAATGCGGGCTCACTTCCTCTAATTTAACCTTTCCAATTCCTGATCCATTAGCGTAATTAGTACTTAAAGCGTATAACCCGAACGGGTAGTAAGACGTGGTGCTAAATATTATTATTAAGCCTATTGTTTAAATGAGCCATCACGCTTTGTTTCTGAAGCAAATTTGTAAATAATTTAAATAGTGGCGTTGTTCAGTGTTACGCAAACTTTTATAAATTCATGGTACACTTAACAAGACTAAATTTCTTGCGGCACATTGTTTTGTCAAATAGAACTATGCACCTGTTAAGTGATTGCACGGTAAATTTTATTTAAGAAAGTAGGCCTATTGACTAGATATTCTTGAAGTATCTTCATACGTTCCGAAATTACAGGTTGTAGTTCTTTTTCTGTGCTCGCTTTTTTCAGATAAAATAATTCCGAGACTCCTATCTCAAAATTATTTTTAACCTAAGAAAATAGGACGTTGGTAGCAATTACACAAACAAATTAAAGTGGATCATTATCAAAAACAGACGTCTTTTGAGTTTTAGTGCATGACTTTATAAAATTATAAAGTCCAAATACCCATCTTCTCTCTACTCAGAAAAAACCATAATAAATTCTATACAAAAATATGAAACATGAAATAGAGTTTCTCTACAAGTACCGAAACGTCGAACTAAAAACTTTGAAACATAATTTACCTTCCAAGCGACTAGTGTTTGGAATGCTGTACCATCAGAATTTAAAGATTTAAAATCTCTTAATATTTTCATAAAAAGATGGAAGAATCATTAGCTGGGCAACCGATATTTTTTAAATTGAGCATCCAAAGTTTCTATAAAACTGTAACAAAACTAATAGGGTATTAGAAATAAATTTTAACATGTAAGACCGGCCTTGAGATGAAATTAGTGAAGCATAAATAAATACGTAAACATTTGGAAACATTTCGTTCAAACCATTAGTAATTTGGGTAAACCATAATTCTAAATTCGCGAAAAAGTATTTAATTTTGTCAGATGTATTTAAGATAGTACTAAGTACTAATAAGTATAAAATGCGGACAACGTACGGCTTCCGATTGTATAAACTTCATTCAAGTTATTGAACAGCAAAGCATGGCGCTCTGGATTGTGACCGAATGGCACACCCAATTCAATTGGTATTGTACATCAGTGTACCACGGCACACCGTTTGTGGAGCACTGCAGGTGTGGTGGACACGTCTACGAAACCATACATATCTTTATTATAGTTGAAAAAGGACAGTTGTGTTTCTAATAACAAGATAAATTAGTGAATAGTATTTCAGCTCGAAAGGGTATTCAGATTGGTTTGTGAGATTTATTGTATTGCTACAAATAGTGGTCTAAAGGAACGGGTTTGGATGAAAAGAGGGTTTAGTTATGTTCTGTATCGCATCGATGCTGTTATACCTGTCGTGTACCTACTCGTGTCCCTGGGGATTCCCCCGAGGTTATGTCATTGATCCCCTCTTTCCACTAGGTGAACATGGTACTGTTAAACCACAGTTAAACAGGATCAGTTTCACTTGAATAGATTGACATTTTTAAGAGATGTATAGTATACAAGATGTTCCCGGATTAAATGATTAAACTTTGGGAAGGGGTAGAGTATCAAAAAACTAACTTAAACTGTATTTTGGAGATTTGTTCATTTTAGCTTCCTTCTCACCCAAACAGTAAAAAAAAAAACCCAATAAAAACACGTTTTTATACAGAGCTCCTCGACAATGGCTTAATATTAATTTTCCTGGAAGCTGTATCGGTCGTGCTGGACTTGTGGCTTGGCCTCTGCGTTCACCTGATTTAACACCATTAGAGTTTTTTGAATGGGAAGCTTTTAATAAAAAAGTGTATGAAGTGCCTGTTAATGACCTTCAATCATTACAACAAAGGATGACGCAAACGTAAGAAGAAACAATAGTCGCACAATGTCGGTCAAGCACTCGTTCTGTCATTGATAGGTACAATGTTTTTCTCCGGGTTAGAGGCCGTCAATTTGAACCAAATAAATAAATAATATATTTATTTAATATCCACTTGTTTTGTTTTTATCTAGTTTTTAGCTGTTTGTACGAAACGAAAGCGAAAACTAGCAAATTTCAAATATATTTTGAGTTGTTTTTTGATCTACTGTCACTTCACAAAGTTTAACCGTTTAACCTGGGAATAGCCTGTATACTGGTAGTTTAAACTACATGTGAGGATTTTAAGATATCCATAGTTTGATCCCAGACTATATATTAGGCAGTTATTGGCTTCTATTTTTTTTTATCGTCTTTCAGTAGATGATTCTATCATAAACAGTTTCTTAAATATTACTTTTATCTTATGAATAAGTAGAAAATTAAAGCCTTTAAGAATATTGTATTCAATTTTAATTTCTAAATACTGATTAAGGACTTAGTCAATGTTGCCATTCAAATATAATATGAAACAATACCGTTTACGATCCCTCTTTTACCAAGTTCAATATTCTAGCCACGACTACGGTCAAGATTATTTATTTTTCGTACTTCAGATGTTGGCCAAATCATGTTTGAGAGAATTTGGTTAGAATGTCTCTAGGGTTGAAACGTATCCCTTCGTATGGCGATAAAACGGGGACATACGAGTTAATTTGCAGCTCACAATAACGTAGTTCCCCATAGCTAATAATTCATCTTGCCACGCGGATATCGTATAATGTGAATATATAAATTACATTTCGAAACATGCGTCATTTTTTATTATATTAGTTGACAGTAAAATCATAATACCATATTTAAAAATTGAAAATGATTAAAGATTAAATATCTAAGGAAGTAAAATAACTATTTCACTCATCCTAACCTCACTTTTGTCGAGTAGAATAAATGTAAAGCTCATTTAGTAATATGTTGCTGGCGTTGGAGAGATCAATGTTTTAATCCCCGCCATATGTACATAATCCATTTTCCATTATCTCTCTACAAAAATGAGGGTATATTTTCTCTGGATCTATCTTTCTCGTTCCTCATTATCATCCCACTATTATAGTTAAAAGGCATATGTCCCGAATGAACATTGAGACGTGATGGGATTTTTTTAACGACATTGATTTGTAAAAATCAATTTTTTCGACCAGATAAAACGTATACATGCCTGTATTTACCCTGTCTGACTCTTGAACAGAAACAATAGCTGAACTTGGGAGCCCCCTCATTGTACGTACATGTGAAGAAGATTGTTACTTTGTTGGATTTCGTGTCACTTGTCTTACTGCCGGTATATGCTATCCACAACATTATAGTACCAACTCAAAGTCTATGGTGGCCTTGGCCAGAGAAAATGAGGAAATTTAGAAAGGAATATAGAATATACCTTAATTTTGTTAGGGAGCGCAGTCTGCAAGGTCTTATTTTGTACAAGAGCCCTACTGTATAATACTATTATGGTTGAATAAAGGGCTCTCCAGAACTGATCTGCTACTACCGTTATGAAAGGTATTTTATCCCACCAAAATACTACTATACAGCAGGATTCTTAAAATAGGGCCTTTCTATAAAAGTCAAAAGAATTTTAGAGAATTTTATAATTGGTCAGAAAAAGTGTAGATATGATTGTGCATAGAAGAGAAATTCTTTTATCTATTCATATTCAAACATTATTATTATCATTCTTGGTTTTTTTTGTTTATTTTTTAGGATGTGCATTCCAATGATAATTATTTTGAAATCCCTAGTATTTTGATGTGTTTTTTTTACGTCCTTACAGTTCAAATTTGGATCCCTTTCAGGAAAATTAGCCAAGAGAAGTTAAGCACTTGTTTCTGAGGTTAGATGCCTCTATCTCAAGCGTGAGAAGTGTGAATTTCAAGGAAAAACACCAGCAGTCTCCCTTACAAAGTCTGAAGGCTTGTTAACTTGGGAGGGCCTCCTCTAGTAGACCTGGCTGGGTTTCAACACGGATACTTCCGATTCAGTGCTAGAAATCAAACCACTCTCACTGTGTATTTTTGAAACGTCAGTTCGCTTGACACTGAGGAAGTTAGCAACTTATTCCAATTGAAATATGATATCCCAAAAATTTATTTGTAATTTCCTTTGGCAGTTAAACTTGATTTTGTCTCTTGAACTTTTGGTAAATACACAAATAAACATACCGTATTTTGGTTCCTCTTTCTTTCTTTTTTCTTAAAGAAAGTCTATATCTCAGTAGTTTTCAATCTGGTTAGTCATGCGGACCATAATAATTGCTAATTATTATTATTTTATTATTATTTAGCACCACGTCTAACTACCCGTTCGGTTTATACGCTTAAGTACTAATTACGCTAATGGATTAGGAATTGGGAAGGTTGAATCAGAGGAAGTGAACCCACATTTGCGTGGAGGGAAAGTGGAAAACCATTTAAGAAAAACCACCCCAGTTCACCCGACCGAGATTTGAACCTCGATCTCCCCGTCCTCAGCAGTCAAGCTCAACACGACTAGCGCGTTAACCGACTACGCCACCGAGGCGGGTAGTTGATAATTAATGTGAAGAATAGAACTGCTTGTGTGACTTTACAATATAATTCAATTCTGTGGCAATTTTAGTGACCATCTCCTTAGGTTTCATTCCACACTAAGCATTTTTATATTTTTTCATACAAATATGTTTTTGGAAAAGGCATCAAATGTTTCAGTGCCTTTTTTGAAAGTTAGTCGCGCTGGATGACGAGAAAAATAATATAAAAGTGAGTTTCCAAATTTTCCTTTCAAAGAAGTGGGCATAGGAGGCGTGACCAACTGCCCACTTTTCAACTTCACTTTCTTACCGGGCTTTAATACAGGAAAGCATCTTCATTGCGTTTAGTATCTACCAACGATTATGGGAAGGCATTTTCATCGCATTTAGTATCTACCAACGATATACCCTTTTATATAAAATTTTCTAATATTAGAATATATAAATACAGGTACGTCATATATTCCCTGGACGATCTCGCGGACCCCCTGGACGAGCCTCGATAACCCTTGGGGGTCCGTGGAAGAATAAAAAACATCCATAACTTGGTGTATGGATGTTAATGAAGCAAAGGGAGTATACAAGCTTAGAGGAGTGTGGTGAAAGTTATTGAGGAGAGATTAAGTATAGAGTTGTTGTTTTTGAGCTATATGCATAGTTTTTGGTCTACCCCGTAAGGGAAAGGGGTGATTAGGTATGTTTGTAAATATGTTACATTTAAAATTAAATTCTTACTTGTAGGTTGTATGGCGCAACCAATAAATAGATCTTGGGAGAGGTCATTTAAAAGTTATCATGCTATGAAGGTTGAAATTAAACACCAAGAACTCAAAATATTTGAAAAGTTGATCGCCTTGGACGAGGAGACCTCTAACTAGAATACGATTGGGGCCTCATTCTATAAAACTTTTCCTTTTAAAAAGTTTTAGATACATTTTAGCGATAATCTGCATCTATATCCGCTACGATCCTCTAGTAAAATAAAACTTATAATGTTATGACTACAATACATAATAATTATGAAGAAATATTTCAATAATCCATTTAGTTACGCAAAAATCATATGGGCATATTAGGCAAATGCTTTAAAGAGAGTAAGGATGTTTTGGCTGTGCTTAGCTTGAGAGAGCGTAAGCCTATACTGTACTTATATGATTTTAATGCCATTGTGTAAACCTTTGTTTCTGGAGGGGTTTGTCAGCCACCATGCCCCAACCTTATTGTACTTTTGACAATTTGAAGACAACATAAAACTGTGCTTATTAAGATTCATGTTTCTTTTGGCCTTGGACTAAATTCCCGTTACAGTGGTTTCAGTGGTCCTCTACGATGCAAGGTGACTCTGGCTATAGACGAGTGGTATTAATGAAGATATACCACGATTCAGGTAGGAAACCCGTTTTCGAAGGTTTTTTTTTACCTTAGTCTCTCTATTTAGTAGGCCTAATAATTTGGTACGATAAAAGGCCTTGCACAACATATTTCTTACTACCGTTTAGGAAGTTCAAAATACTAGTATGTTCAAAATACAATCAAAGGTCCATGTAATCCTTATAAATAAATAATAGCATTCACATTATTGCCAATATATTATTTTTCCATATCTATTTTAAAATTAGCAAATCAATTAGTTTTTTTAATGTAAATCTTGATATTTGATTTCTTCATTCTTGAACATTTTTGAAACGTGTGAGGTAAAATGTTGGCAGCCTTGAAATACCATCCAGATTTCATCTCTGCTAATGAAGATGCTTTGGTCCTATTAAATTGAGTCAATATTACTAGATACTATAATCAGGATCGTGGTAAATGAAGAATTTTGGTTCATCTTTTTTGGTGAAATAATATAAAATACACGTGTTACTTTCAATGGTCTTTTTTAAGCGTTCAATATATAACCATAAAAAATTCATTCATTTTGCTGAATGAGTAAAGAAACATTTCATTTATCATAAATATTAATTATTGAAGGCTAAGATTTTAAAACAAGATACCAACTTTAGAACGTATGTCATTAATATCTTTCAATAGCGTCAAACAAATGTCCAGCGAATTAAATGAACTAAGTTGTCTATAGCATGTGACAAATGTAAAGCGTGCAGCAATGGTTTGGCATTGATGTGGCGTGTTTCGAATCGCCATTATGTCACGAAACTTCAAACGGTGCCGATTAATATGTTTGTATTGGTTTAATCTGAGGATTCATGTCAGATTTCAGGTCACGTGTCCCACCACATTCCACGTCATTTTAGAAGGTGCTCCCCTTACGCGGACTGTCCTTGCTAGGTAAGTGTGTAGTTCTTATACTGATCTAGTCTGCCTGTTTTTATTAGTTAGGCCTGAAAATGAAGTGAAAGCAAGCTAAACCTCCAAGAACATTTTGAATTAGTTTTTCGATCCCCTACAACTTCCCAAAGTTTGGTCGTTTAATACTGGAATACTCTGTATACATTGGTAAATAACTTAGGAACTATATCAACTTTGGATATAGCACCCAAAAAAAATCAACTAAAGCTTTAGCTCCTTTCATGTTCAGAAATGTTTTTATAAACTTCCATAATCCACAAACTTTTCACTATTATTTCCTTCTTTGTTTTAAAATATTTCACGCTCTCTGTAGGCTCAAAAAATAAGAGAAAAAGCCTTGACTTTGATGCTACACATTTCCTATCACAGCACATAAAAAGTAACGTTGAAGTTATAACCGGAAAATGGGTGAAATTTTTTTTTCTCCCAGTTTCAACTTTAGTGACCTAAGGCGAGGGGCAATCCGATATTTCACACTGCCATTGGATGAACATTACCGTACCATATTTTCCCCCACTCACGTTTTTTTTTTATCACAGTTGGAAGGCAATCTGGAATAGCTTTTCCCTTCTACAGTTTGATTTATCTTCAATACTTACTTTCCCCAAGTTTGATCAACGACATCTGATTAAGGAAATTTTAAATAATCTAATACGTTTATATTTTAAAATGTTCAAACATAACCCACTAGTCGTGTGGACAAAGTTATTAATCTAGTTTATATAATTGTTTTCCTGTATTTTAATCCCGACTGTGTGAAATCGGGAGATTTTTCATTGATATTTTCCAACTACTCCTTCACACGCAAACTCGTGCACCTTATTCTCTAGAGGCTACTCATTCCTATTTACTCTATATGTGCAGATAAATATGAAAACCCCAAAATAGTTTAGCAAGACCCAAATCACGAAAAAATTGTTTATAATGTATTGATGATAGCTTACTTTATCCTTGCCGGTGTTCACAGAGTCTAAGGCGTCAGGATTGCATTATAAAGCGTCACCTAGGTAGGGAGAGGTCAAGGTTTGATTACAGGACGAACGCACCTAGGTTAATTTTCCATTGGGGGCTATCTATCTTTGTGGCTTTCTTAATCCTGTCTCCACACTCATGCAGGTACATTTCATTCTAAACTACCTTTATCATATCTGTAAATCATCCTTGTATCAAATGTAATCATGTAAATATCAGATGCAATGGCTAGTAAGATGCGTTGGCCAGAAAAATAGCAAATAATAACTTATTATTATAACTAACGTAAAATTAAGTTTTCTCAGACTATTTCATTACTTTTAATAATTTCTTTCTATTCAATCAGAAAAAAATATATTTTGAACATGATTGAACATATGTATTCTTCATTTCAGAATGTTAATTATGATGTGTAATATAGTGCATACATAAATACCTTTAATACAGGCATCGTATTTATTTTTTAAATATATATATATAATAAATTATTTTATCATATTTCAAAAAATTTAACTAAATAAAATGTTTTTTATCCACTGCGTGGGTGCATCATTGTAAATAACTGGTTTTCGTCATGTTCATTCGCATGGTTTATTTAAATTAGTCGGTTGCAATTTTGAAGCTATGTTCGTTGGACATTTTTTAAAGGTGCTGTGAGTAATATGTTTTTTAAATGGAATAAAACTATAAATGAGCTGTGTGCCGGTACTCAAATAAACATATAAATAATATTGGCCTAAATAATTTTGGCTAACTATCACATTCATACATTACCATCTGTTTTCATTACAGTTATACAAAGTGACAATGTGTCAGCTGTTGGGGTAAGGATACATTAGGGACTATTTCTAGTAAATCTTTAAGCTGTCATCCAAGTAAATTAAGGTCGTGAATTATTATACGTCATATTTATGTTATTATATGCTAACCAGTATTGGAGAGTACACTGACTAACTTTAACGCAATTTTTGTCTCTGGTTTGACGATGATTAGAAGTTCGTGATTTCTGGTTGAGTGAGAACTGTACTACTTGTCCAAAATTATAATTCTGGCCAAGGTGTATAAAATTGTTTGCGTATCTAATTTAAACCAATTATTTACTTAAACAATTTTCTTCGCACCCACAAAAGAAACCATCCAGCAAGTAAGAATTTGATAGAATGTTATCCTAAAAAGTAAGCTGTGAACATCAATTTAGAATGTTTTAAAACTATTTCCTTGATAAATTCAATGAGGCACTGTACTATTTCTGAATCAGTTATTTAATCCTGTGCAAACCTTCAAAATTTCGAATCCAAATCCAAATCCTGGTAATATTCGGATTTGATTAGAAATTTTGAATCTTAATATCTAAAGATTCGGATTCAATTCGAAATTTCAAATCTCAATAAATCTTGGATTCGGATTCATTGGGTTTAGTTCAAAATTCGAATTTTTCATTCATACCTACTTATCAAATTAATATAATCAGGCCGGAAGCTATTTTCCTGGTAGAGTGAAGATATGAATTAACTTGAAATCACAATGAATATCTTTTATCAACTTTTTTTTTAAATGTTTTATTATTGGCTTGGATTCGTACACATCTAATCATAGTAAAATATCCTACACAGATTCAACTTGGGACATTATCATATAGTAGGTCTAAAATAAATTAATTGTTTCAGATCTGAATCTATGATTAAGATAAAATATTTGATCCAATTATCTTAATCATGGAATTCGACTAGGATTTGATTCAATAACTTAAGCTTTGCGTTAAATTCGATTTTGATTCAACTTGGAAAATTTGTTAGGCATGAGATTCTATTCGCATTCAATTCGAGTGAGTTAGTAAATATTAAGATTCGATTCAAATTTTAAAATGGTGGATTCACACAGCCCTACAGTTATTTATTAGAACCGATCGTTAGAGAAGAATCAATTAAGGTAATACCATTTATGAGATATTTTTTGGAACTAGTAGGTATAGATGACATTACTAGAGTTGTAATTTATTTTTGAGTCAGTTCTTGAAGCTAGTCTGTAGAGATGGTTTGCTGCTACCCGGAATCAATGTATTTTTATCGATCTCGCCCGCGACATGTTCGCTGTCCCTAGAGGGGGTCGTTGTGACAAGGTCCTACCTTGGGTCTGCATCTTCGAGGGTTCGGAGACTAGCTATTGGAGAGGATTGCAAACATCATCACACCAACTTCACTTCGGGAGTCGGGAAAGGGGAGGAAATTCAAGATGACTTTGGAAGAGATGGCTTCTTGAAAATGATAGGATGAAAAGTTTCTGCGAAGGAGGTGTTCCTATTTGTAGGAGAGTCAAAGTTGTGCATGTCGATGTTGGGAAGTTAGAGAGGTATTCGTGAGAGAGAACGTAATAAATAAATAAAAGGTGGAATTGTTTGTGTGAGAATAATAGAGTAAAGTAAATATATGTTGGTCAGATGTACCAAAGACACACACACACAAAAAAAAGTTTAATAGTGATATATAAACGAAACTGATGGTTCTTATGTTGAAAATGATAAGGGGAACAGAAGATAGAAAGGAAGATAGAGGAATAAAGACCTAAATATAAGCAATATGTAAGAGTATGATCAGGAAAAGACTTATTAAACGAATACTAAATGAAATCTAATCTGTGAGAGATGTTTTCAATCCCAGATGGCTATCTCGAGGGTGGTTATTGAAACAAATGCATAACTATATAAATATTTGCCCTGCGCTTTGGTAAAATACTCTCAATTTACTTCTTACCTCCACTACCAATATTCCCCATTAAGAATCCGTTCCCAGAGTTTGGCAGCTTGACATTTTTTAATCAAAATTTATTTATAATATGATAACATATTAATATATATCATGGTAACACACTTGAAACAATTATTATGACCTAAATTTAACAAAATTAAACTTACAGCTTAATTGTTGTAGGAAGAACCTTAAGTGACAACAATAAAATATATTAAATGTAATGTGTTTATACGTAAAATAATGTGATTTAAAGCAGTCAATCTTGATATATAGTCCTATTATAAAAACCTATATAATAATATTACTAATGCAGTAAACTGGTATAAATTTTTATCGTGGAAAGAAATTATTCTTCCTACCAAAACCGTAATAATACAAATTATAACTCTTGGGTTACCCATGTGCTGTCACATTTTCACTTCTCTATCACGCACTGTCTTTTACTCGTTTTCATACCTTGGCTATTATAGCTTTGAGGTAGTAAATGTGTGTGTGTGTGTGTGTGTGTGTGTGAGAGAGAGAGAAAAGATTGAAACATTCTCGATTTAATTACGATATACTAGAATGCCAATGACAGCAAAATTGGGGTTTGAATCCCAGTAGGATGTACTGAGGAGGGGGGGGGGGTTTCTAGTCTCCACGCAAATGCAGCTATACTTATTCTAAATTCAACCTTCCTCGTCCCTAGCTTACTATTGTAATTAGTATATGAGGTGTATTTTAATTTGTGTCAAATATTTTAGGGATGTGTTCTCATCGATAAAACTATTTTTTTAATGTTCGTATAAATATGGGTCCAGAAGCGCTTAGTTTTATAGTTATTATGATTTTCCTTTAAAAGTTAATCAATCCAAATTTCTTTAATGAATTAGTTGCATGAATATGTAATGCTATATTTGTTCTTTAGAGTTGTTTATAATGTACAGTACGTATGTGTTTTTTTTGCTTATTTGACGTTTGTATTGTTGTTTAGAGATGTTAGTTGGTTGTGGAACGTACTGCAGATTGCTTCGGAGTAATAAATAAGCAAGTAAATGTAGTCAGTGAGTGAATTAGCAAACATACACTACACGTATGGTCTTGCAGATGTAAATGCATTAAGAGCACTTGTACTTTAATCAGAAAGGTTCCCCGAAAGGTGTTTACCTAGTCCAAGATCATTCACACAACTCCACCAACGTTAGCGACAGACGGACCCATTTGAGAGAAAATCCTTTGATGCTGGAAGACTAGGAGAGGTACTAGATGTTGACCTTAAGGAATGAGTTCTTCATAAAATGGATGAAAATCCTTCAGAATATTCCGGAGAGAAAGCAAAGCACATGCGTTTTTTGGAGGAGACCTTTTTTATAATTGCAACTCATTTTTGACATGCTAAGGATGAAATTTAGCGTGGGAGCCACTTTGTAATTTTGGAGTTTGGCCGCCATTTTGGAAAAAAAAGCTAGAATTTTCTGTATGAGTTTTGGATTTCTTGCTGGAAGGTTCTGGTGGCGATGCAACCAACAAAGCTTGTCTCTTTTTTGGTTTTAATAGACCAGGGACATCCATTTTACACGTGTCTCTTAATCAGTTACTGGAACAAAGAAAAAATATTTTGTACAAACAAAAATAAAGTGCACT
This sequence comes from Timema californicum, assembly GCA_902141385.1. Taxonomy (NCBI): domain Eukaryota; kingdom Metazoa; phylum Arthropoda; class Insecta; order Phasmatodea; family Timematidae; genus Timema; species Timema californicum. The sequence continues at coordinate 71,193 of CABFOW010002691.1, read as the reverse complement.
ATTAATTAAATTGAATAAAGGCATAACCATACTGTTCAAGAATTCTCATGTCGCAAAGACCAGCTGCCATTTTTCAAAATGGGGGACAAAAGCCAAAATAATAAAAGTGGCTTTCACGCTAAATTTAATTCTTAACATTTCAAAAATGGACTGCAATCATAAAAAAATGTCACCCCTCAAACACGGTCGGGTTTCTCCTTTTCGACCGGACTATAAGGGAAGTAGTTAGTCATAAGAATATTTGAAATATTCTCCATCAAAGCTTTATCCACCCCTATCACTTAAAATGGGTGATAGAGTTTACTGAGGCTGACATTCTGCCACGAAGAACTTTTTGTCAACAAAAGTGTATGGTGGTCCTAAATTTCTTGGCGTTTATTCTGTTCTTTGATAAGGCTGGTTTTACACGCGATAGGTAATTAAACTACCATAACAACTCCATCTGAAGCAAAGACAACCCTCATGTAGCGTGGCTCGACAAAAATAAACATAAATTGAGAGTAAACGTTTGGGGTGGAATCGTGCATAATCATTTTTAGGCCCCTATTTTTTACCTTCGCGTGTCAGACGTTTATCAGCAATTTCTTACAAATTAATTGCACTATTTAATGGACAATGTATGTACCTCTGGATGTCGTACTAAAAATTTGGTTAGTGCACGATGCCACTCAAGTTCACTTTATGTTAGTATTTATATATCCGTTTTCCTCAAAGATGAATTAGTCGCGAGCGATCCATTGAATAGCTATCTCGATCAGCTAGTTTGAACCCAATTGATTTTAACTCTGGAGACATTTAAATTCAATTATTTCCGCAACTCCTGTGCCTGATGTCGATGTTTTAAGAGATTGTGTTTTAAATGAATGTGAGCAAATACGTAACACTCCAGGTGTATTTAATAGAGTACGACAAAGCATGAAACGCAGGCTCAAAGGATGCATAGACGCAGGACGACACCATTTTGAAGATTTTTTGTAACCTAATGTTCTGTCATGTGTTTTTGTTTGTTTCTATTAAACATTGTCTAGTTAAATTGCTTATTAATTATTTGATATTGGTAAACATTAAAACTCCCCTCAACCCCAAAACTAAAAGTTTCTGGATCCATGTTTATATGGACTTTTTTGACCACTAGGTCAGTGGAAACAGACCCTTAAAACAGCAGTTCTCAACCTGTGATACGCGTACCACTGGTAGTATGCAAAACTTCTCAAGGTGGTAAGCAAGCAGACACAACAATATTAACATTTCCCCCACTATTTTAGGAACTTATTTGTGACTATTTGAAAACTTTTCTGAATTTCTTTGCATAAGAAACCCATTCATTTTTGGATAACATTCCTGGAACTCTAACTTATAACGATATATAGTGTTTAATAACACTATCTTGTGATGGAGGTTGGAAAAAGGAATTTACCAAATTATAGTAAGCCTAATTTTGGCTAAAGGCTAAAAATAAATATCCATAACTGTCCTGAAAAGCATTGTTCTTTCTAATGCCATTTGCAGCTGTGCAGCAATGTGAAGCAGGTATCGATAGAAGAGCATTAATTATACCAACGCCTGAGGTCATAAGAACACTAGCCTGTCCTGTTGCAGCCAAAAAGTCAAGCCACGATAGAGTACGCAGTGAACCACCACCAAAGAGGTTGGAATCCGGTGAACAGGCAGCAATGGTATACAAAGTTATTTTTCACTCACTTATGCTTATTCTTCAAGTGGAAGGAAATATAGCCTCATATACTAGCTACCATTGCAACCTTCCAAGTGATAATGACAAGTGGGAAACATACAATATCGAATCTTACTCACAGCTACCAAGCAAAGAAGTTGTCAAAAATGTGTTAGATTAGTGTCAACAAACAGCGGAACACAAGAAACTCCCACTAATTCAACTTGTTGGTGATCAAGCAGCATATAAATACATTGAAGAATATCTATGCGAGGATGATGATAGGTTGTCTATCATAAAGGGCGTTTTAAGTGGATTTCACACAGAGATTACATACAATAATTCTGTAGGAAAGAGTTTGACAGGAAGTGATATCAAGGAGCTAGCTGTTGTTACAGATAGTGTTGATGCAGGCAGTGTAAATCAAGCATTATCTGGTAAACACTACAACAGGGCAATGCGTCTGCACAAAATGACAGCAGAAGTTTAAATAATCATGCTGATTCAAAGATGTATTGAGAATCATCCAGACTTAATAAATGTTTTAGAGAACGTGGTAGATATCACAACATAACAGGAAAATGAAGAATTTTATGCATCAGATTCATTTAAAAAATTCATGTGTGTGATGTTTCAATATATCTTAGAATCTCAACCAGATATGGCAACAATTTTGCTCTCCTACATCATTGACGAGGAAGTCCTGTTTCAGCATTACCCTTATCTAAGGAGTGGAGTAAGTTTGAAAGAATACTCAGATGTAGCAGAATGCTTCATCTACTAGTGGCGTATAGCAACATACATTATTTGCGCTACCTCTCTCTTTACTACTGGATATTTTCAAAACTGGATTTTCGTTTATGTTAAAAGTAAAAAGTAAATTTCATAATAAACTTAATCTTGACCCAAATCTGCGCTTAAAATTAAGTACAACTGAACCTGACATCTCCTGGTTTGTTTCAAGCATGCGGCATCATCCTTCTCACTGAATGTTTAGATTTTAAGAACATTGTAACTCTTTTTTAATAAATAAATAAAATATACTTTCAAAAACAGTTGTAATCTTTTACTGCTTTATCATTCCAAGTCACAGCCATTCTAATTAAATTTTAATATTTCAGAGGTACGCCACTGATCCGAAATACACATGAGTGGTACGCAAGGAAAAAAGTTAATATATAAGTTTACCCCGTAACTGACAATCCCCCTAGAACAACAAGGCCGCCACTTATCCTTACCTGTATGTATGACCCGAACGGGGAACGCAGTGCTGATAATATTAATTTTACCATTACCACCCTTTCTCTTCTAGCTACCGCTATGACAACTGACAAAACGGTTTCTTACGTATTTATAGAAAGAAGGTATTGTTCCTGATGGACCACAATTTTTATTTGATTTTAAAATTAGTTTTTTTATAGCAAAACTTTATTTATGCTTCTTTGACAAATGGCACCCTAAAGATCAGATTATTTTTAATTAAGCTAAATGTATTTACTGAGACAAGTGAAGTCTGGTCTTAAGTCGACCGTTTGACAGTTCGTCCGTATGTCTGTTTGTTCCGCGAATATTGACAAATGCGTGGACCAATTTTAATTAGATTTAGCAAGGACGTTGTTTTAACTTTCAAACGACGTATGAAGTTGTTTTTAATTTATACATTTATTGCGACACTCACGTCTTATACCGCGAACAACAAGGTTTTAGAGCAGTGATATAAATTTAAAAACTATATACATTAGGGCACCCATAGCCGCGGGCAATACGTTCCTAGATCCACCCCGACTACGTGAAACCGTGGATGGTACCGAACTTTTAAATAACGTGATATTAATGTAACATATATAAATAAGGTAAATTTTAATAGATAAATTATTTACAGTAAGATATTAACAACATTAAATAAAGTACATAATAATGTGTACTGTTCACTACAGTGTACTTACTATTTTTTTCTCCGTTCTTCTTATTGTGACGACCCCATGGTGATGATGACGATGATGAAGATGACGGTGATATCACAGCACTATGCCCACGATGAGAAGATTAATTGGGGTAATGATGTAGAAATTGTGGCTTATAAACATTTTTTCTTTTATTAAAAATAAATAAAATCGGGCAATGGTAAACCACGGATACAGAATCCGTAGAAACGGGGGCCCTACTGTATATTAAAAGAAAATTTGAATAATGTACTATTGACTATAGAATTAATTTGTTTCCTGAGTTACTTGGTTATAAACTTCAAATACTAAGATATATTATAGGAGATATTTCAAATTTAAATTCAAAGAGAGATCTTAATACTGAAGTTAAGATAACAATATGACATAAATATTAACATGAATTAGCTCGAATTTTTGAATGTCTTATAACTCTATATTTTAAAAATCTGTGTTTATTTTATCGCAATCTAAGTAGTTATTTCAAATTCATAATAACTTTACTCAGAGTTAGTCATATAAGTAAAATAGTATTTTTATGTGCTCAACCATTTCAAATTTGCTAAATATACCTGAGATGGCTAAACACTCCGCAATAAATTTCCTCTTATTTTTGACGTATTTTTAAATTGTCTATGGAATTACGTTACGTTAAAATTCCTTAAATTAAAATCCTGGAGCGAGCGAAGTCTACCGTTTACATGATTAGTAATTACATAAGCATACATAAATTTATGAAAACCATAGTTTAAGGTTTTTTTTTAGTATTTGAGTAATAATCTCAACATCATCTACACCCAATATCACCGCCGAGGTAACTGTAGGTTTTTGAGAAAAGCTTTCTCTTCGGTGTCTGTGGGTTAACTGCTGACAAATAGTCTTGCTTTAATTTATGTTGGAAGATGGTGTTCTGGGGTATGCAGGAGCTCACTGACAACATTGCTATACAAGTATTGAGAAACTTGTATTGTGTTCAGGGGAAGCTAGACAACGTGTAAACCATCAAATTACAACACTGTTTCCCAACAATACCCATGCAATCCTTTCATAGATAATATCTAGTGTAGCTTGACCCTAACGTTTTAACCCAATAAGCTCTGATCTTGCCACATAGTACATTAAGGGCTATGCTATTGTCACAATACAATGAAAGCCCCACTCTCCCTTGGTTACTCGGCTTTTTGCCAAAGTAAGTGGGTGTCTGTTGTCTCGGTACAACCTGTGTAGCATGAGCAAAGAGAAGCCACAAACCTTTTAACAATGCCAAACTAAAGTACCGTCATCCATTTCGTCGAGCAGGAAGACTTTAGGCTTTTAGTCGGAGCACTGCTGTATCTACTTGATCCCTTGACGAGAATAAATGGTGTCGTGTACCACTCATAAGAGATTCTCTCTTAGCGTAGTAAATCATTGAGAATATTCCCTCAAGAGACATTTGTTATAAATTAATACGCTTATTTCTGGTAGTTGTTGAGAAATTGTTTGTTTAACGGCGACCAAAACTTTCTTCGTTTTAATATATGGACTTTAATTAAATTCGAAGAGATACAACTTATACATTTGCGGAATAATCTTTTTAATTAAAAATACACCAAGAAGTCAATTTCACATTTCAATGTGAATAACTTGTGTACATATGTGTCAGACCTTCATAATAATAGTTAGTGAAATAAAATTTGGAGCACTCACTGCCATTAAAAGGACAGTTTGGATTTAAAGATGCTTTTGATATATTTTAGACACATGATAATGTTTGAATTTAAGCAAATTTAGTAAAACTCATAATATTTTAAACGCCATAATAAAGAGTTGCATATTATAATATAACACAAAAACACATTTTTAAGATTTTAAAAAATCTAAAATTTAACCGAAGAGGTCAAAAAAATACTTAAATTGGTTTAGACCTTAATAAAAACTTATTCAAAGGTAGCCAAAGATAAAAACAAAAGGCTATTTTATCATATTTGTACCAAATACTTTGTAAAAATAAAAAGTTGTGAATATTTTTTATAAAGGTTCAATAAACAATATGGTAAAATAAAAACCCCACGCCTCTATATTAAAATCTTACACGGCAAAATAAAAAAAACCTAGCTACAGTTACAATCATTAACAATGCGGTGGTTATTTCTGGAAATTTATTTTAATTGCTTACATAATTTTGCTATCAAGTGCTCTAGATTGTATCAGTACTGTGTGTACACTCATTAAGGAAAAAGAGACCTTAAACATAGAATACAAATGTGATACTCACCTGAATACGTGAGTACGTTAACTTCATTTAGCGTCTCATCTGAAATGCATCACAAAGATCCCTTTTGGTCTAGTTAAACAAAGTAATTCGTATACTCTAACATGTTTAACCACAAGAATGTCTTCAACGTTGACATAGCATACAAGAGAGAAAAGTTTAATTACTTGTGTTACTTACTATATATATATATTTCATTACAACGCAGAGGCTTTCTCTTTTGTCTTAAAATGGTAAAATAAATTATATATATATATATATATGTATTTGCAGAATTATTCTCTCAAAAAGCACAAATGAAATAATATACACCGTTACAGAAACATTGAAAAAAAGCAGTACACCTCGGTCTATCAACGAGAACACCAATCAATTTCACATGTAGAAGAAATTCATGATATATATATATATATACTTATAGCTAATAAATCATTTGTTTTATAAAAATATGTTCCAAATATATATATATATATATATATATATATATATATTTGGAACATATTTTTATAAAACAAATGATTTATTAGCTATAAGTATATATATATATATCATGAATTTCTTCTACATGTGAAATTGATTGGTGTTCTCGTTGATAGANATATATATATATATATAGATATATATCTTTCAATAGCTCTACAACTTTACAAAGATAAGTTATTTCATATTTAAAATAGTTGCAGGGATATGACCAAAATTGTAAAAGTCTGCTTAAGCTAAGTACCCTTCTCATTTTCATGGGAAAAAAGAACTGCCATTTTAACTGTAATGCTAATTAGTGCCTGGATAAAATAGTTTAATCAATGATACTACAGCGATTTTTTTAAATTATGTTATTTTCTTTTTTTAATCCTTCAGTACACCACCCTTAACTTTAGGTTAAGATATATACTTCCAAAAACTTCCTTGGGAGGGGGAGACTTTCTATGACCCTATATACTGAGCCTTAGCCCAATCGGTTTAACGGTTCGCGTCGCGTTAACCACTTTTCCGGTGTCAGCGGTTCATGTAACATCGACACTTAACAAAATATCGAGGTCAAATTTTTTTATTGATCACAATACTTCTCTGTCCGAGGGGTCGAGAGAAACCATAAAGATTAAGGTGGGGATGTAGCGAATACGAGAAAAGGCCAGTGTTTTTGCAGTTTTTATAGCAAAACTTTTTTTTTGACAAAATAAATAAAATATTTCTTCAGTAGAAATATAGTTCAATTTTATTCACTATGGTATTAACAACAGTGGTTGTTGAATATCTATCATGAGCATGGCGGCATTAGATTACAAACTTTTTTAAATGAAGTGATAAAAGGTGTCACTATATTCAAGAACACCCTCGACAGATATTCAACAACTGTTGAGGTCACCATGCGATGGAAATTAAACTTTATGTTTCTACTGAAGCACTATTTTATTTATTTTGACCAAAACAAATATATTGCTATTAAAACTGCAAAAACACCCACCTTTACTAGCGCCTCCTGTACTCCCACCTTATTGTGACGAAGGAAGACGAAGTGCAAGTATGAGATCTAAGGTTATACAAGTTTAGTTAAGGTTTAAGATTCAGCGATTATATTTTCGTAAAACTTGGACCGGTTTCAGGCGGTACTATTTAAATATTGAATTGCTGGTAAAGAGGATGCCTAGGTTCGAGCTTAGGCTCGTTGTATTAAGAGTGGTTTTATCTTTTAAAAAAATCAATATTATTATACGTAAATACGTGAGAAAATATTTAAACTCTACTATCTATACTCGTCCCTACTCCGTTAACGTCAATAGATAACCCGGACGGTTACCAAAACGAGACGTAAAATTCAAGACTAATGCTTCTACTGTTTACTGTATAGTCTTCCTCGGTGGTCTTGGGATAAAGTTCTGGTCTCAGAACCTGATGTTTGTGGGTTGAAACCCAATTGGGGTCAATCGATATTTTTTGAGCGACAAAAATCCGTGACATAACTTCCTTTAGAAGAGAAGTAAAGCCGTTGGTCCCATGTCAGTTTTGGCATGTAAAAGAAGCCTGGAAGGTATATTAAAATATATTTCCCAGCAAATTGTTAAGTCCTTTTAAGCTCAATCATATAAATTCTAGTGTGCTGATATAATCATTCGTTTCAAAATATGCACGTTAAATACCTCAAATAAATAAAATAAAAATGTGTTGTATAGAAGCCATCAACGATTTGAACTAATTGATCGGAAACTACCAGCTGATTGGTTCGAATTAATTGCGTTTCTTGTAGAATTATTCAAGGCTATAAATATGTATAGTAATATTCATTAGTATCTTAAGTACAGTTCAATTTTCATAAGAAGCTATAAAAGTTGCTATATCTACTTTCACCTATTATTACGTTAAGACATGCGATCTTCAGCTATCACTTTTAAGAGATACTGTCAATATCGATAAGATGCCACTAATAAAAAGGAATATTGCTTGGGTGGCCGCATGGTCTAAGCTGTAACTATCACAATATACTGGACTGCTGATAATAGGGAGATTGGAGTACAAATTTAGGTCTGGTGTACTGAGTTTTTCAAAAATTGTTTCCACTCTATCTACACGCAAATGCGGGTACACTTAATATAAATTCAACTCTCCTCATACCTAGCTCATAATTAGTACCTATACATGTAACTTGAACAGGTGGTGCTAATAATAGCCTAAAAACAAAATTGAACAATGTTATACAAAGTTTGAACTTTCTAAAAAAAATCCTATTTAAAATATAATGGTAACGGCTACACTTAATACGAGGTGCCAAAAATCTTTTGAAACAAGACATAATATACTATTGTTTAATTTCTTAGTGGCTCTTCTTAACGCTTAAAATTTTAGACAACGAAACACTCTAATCACTTTGGTTCGGTCGGTATTCCCTCCGACTAATAATCTAATTCTCCTTTCCCCATGTAGGTAGATGTATACTATTTAAATAAGTGATAAACTAATAGTATAGAGCTTAATCTTAGTGCAAATATTAATACAGAAACAAATAATATGTAAATCCATAAAACAAACTGCATTTTAATCTTTTCATATAAAGAAAACATTGTAATCGTGATTAGGTTGTCTTTAAGATTATAATGATTTTGAATTTCAGTGCCCCACTGACCACATTATATTACTCTTTGCTTGCACCTGCGGCTACACCCGAAACACTTTTAAGGTACTCGTTCACGCTGGTTTCACACCGAGTCCCAAGTCGAGTCGAGTCTGACTCACCAATTGAGATAGAAAAAAATCGAGAAAAAAATCTATTTTCTTTAACGATTTAAAAAAAATCGTATCTAGGCGTTGATTAAGATTATGAATTGACTGGATATTTTCATTTTTCCATGAAAATGAGTTTTGGCGTACTTTACAGAAACGGAAATTTCCGTATCTACGCAACTATTTGAGATACTAAATAACTTGTCGTTGCAAAATTGTACTACTATTAAAAATTAAAAACTTTTATAATAAATATTTTTTTATAAAACCAACAGTTTCTGAGATATTGGCAAATATGTTAATACAATTCTGTAAGCTTTAGTTGTAAAGAGATACTACTTAAGCTTTAACCCAATAATTCTCTAATGTCAAAGAGTAAAAAATGAGAAAGTGTCTCAAAAGTTGTATATTTTCTTTCTTTCAACCTCTTAGTAGAAATGTTTGTACAACAATGATATATCTCTCTCATTTTAGATTCAATAGTCAATATTTACCTTTTTTACTGGCCAAAATTTATAAATGAGCAATTTATTATAAATGCAATAACCATAAGAAGTGCAACTCCTAATAAAATGTTGAAAATCTTAAACCGGAAGTCGACATTTTATTACTAAGTGTTGACCCTTGGGGACCGAATATTAATATTTTTAATTTCTCGCTACCTTACAGGTAAATCAAGTATTGTGATTGTCAAAAAAATTGAACTCGAGATTTTGATAAATGTCGACGTTTCATGACCCCCCGAACCTTCAAAAGCGGTTTTTGCAACACCGTTTGTTTGTGTGTCTGTCTGACCCTAAAATTAATAGCTGTTTACTAGAGGAGGAAAATAGAAAAATTCCATTTTCTAGAAATCAGCTACAACGATTCTATCTCTCATTTTAGACTCCATATTCAATGATTACCTATTTTATCCGCCAAAATTTACAAAAGAGAAACCTAATAGCAATGCAACAACCATAAGATGTGCATCCCTTAGTAATGTGAGGAAAATTTATCCCGGAATTCAAAATTTTAATACGAAATGTTGACCTTTGGGAACCCCGTATCGATATTTTTTATTTGTCCAAATATACAAATGAAGATGTTAATTCTTTAAAAATAAAACTATGAAATTTAAAACCATGAATTAAAAAATGTTTTACGTATGTCTAGCGCAAATTGTTTTCTGGTTTGCTAGTGTATATTATATTACGTATTTTGAGTAAATATCTCCATTTCTAAACAATAGAGCGACAAAGTTCATGCGGAGTTCCATCCCATTTATTTTTTTACGGTCGCAATACTTTACCTTTAGTTTTCGAAAAGTATATATATGCGTATAACTTTAGAGTTATTGGTTTTATAAATATATGTTTCAAATAAAAGATGTGTAATATAAATAGCCCTATATATTTGCAATCATGAGTAATTTCATATTTTAAATAGTTTCGGAGATATGATCAAAAATGAGAATGTACACATCAAACCGGAACCCTTAAAGTCATTTTACCGAAATATTGAGAGTAGCCATTTTGTTTGAAATATTTATAAACGTTTTTTAATGGAATTTAATTAAAATCGTTATAGCCGATTTTGAGAAAATTATTTTTTCTCTTTTAGCCCTTCAGTAAGCTTCCTTTATTTTAGGGTTAGATATCCAATTCCAAAAACCCCTTGGGGCCGCCCTATGAAAACCTTAGATACCAAGTTTTAGCCAGCTTGGTAAAATGGTTTAGTCCAAGGTACAGACAGACAGACAGACAGACAGACAGACGGTAATTTAAAAAAATTGATTAAAAAGGGGGGTGGGGGGGGGGTCATGAAACATCGAGA
>CABFOW010002691.1:0-60008 GCA_902141385.1 Timema californicum | reverse complement strand
CGTTTCAAGACCCCCTCCCCCCCCCCCCCCAAATCATAAAAAGTATTTTTTTGCAATGCCATCTTTCTGCGTTTCTGTTTAACCCTAAAATTAAATGGCGAAAAGAGAAAAAATCTTTTTTTTTTAATTGGCTCTAATGATTTTATTTAAAATTCGTATTTATGCGTTGATTAAAATTATAAATAAAATGGCTATTTTTCATTTAAAAAAATACTTTTAGGGTATTTACATAAGCAGAATTTCTGTAGCTTCGCAACTATTTAGGATACTAAATAACTTATAATTGCAAAAAAACACTATTTCAAATTAAAAGCTTTTAGTTAAAATATATCCTTTAAAATCAATAGTTTCGGAGATATTGGCAAGTATAGACCCGTTAACACAATTTCGTGAGCTTTAGTTGTACAGAGATACTACTTAAGTTTTAATGTAATATATTTTAATGCCCCACAGTTAGTAAATAAGTAAGTCTTTCAAAAATGTTATGTTTTTTTTCCCTTGACTTCTCAGGGGAAATGTTTGTACAGCAATATTTACCTTTCTTATTAATCTAAATTTATAAATGAGGAATTTAATAACAATGCGACAACCATAAAATGTGAAACCTCTAATAAAATGTCAAAAGTTTTAACTGTAAGTCGAAATTTGAATACGAAGTGTTGACCCTTTTAGACCCAATATTGATCTCTTTTTTATTTGGTCCAAATATACAAATGAGGACTTTAATTCTTTAAAAATAATTTAATATATAAACCCAAGAGTTAAAAAACATTTCACATAAGTTCAATGCCATATTTTCTCGGGTTTGCTAGTGTAGATTATTTAGTTTCACATATATTACGAGCTTTGAGTAAATATTTCCCTTTTTAAACAATGGAGTGAGAAAGTTCGTGTGGATTTCCGAACCATTTATTTTATATTAATCTTCCTGTAAGTAAGTTTACCCATCCTTGGTTTAATGAATAATTATCGCAATGTACCAGACTGCTGATAAAGAGATCATTAGGGCCCAAATCCTGTTCAGGTGTAATGAGGGTGGTTTTCCCTAAATTGTTTTCCATACTCCCTCCACGCAATTGTGGGTACACTTCCTTTAAATCCAACCGTCTTCATCCCAGACACATTAGCAAAATTAGAACATATCCGTGTAGCCATATCAGATAGTAATATTCAGTGACATAAAATAAATAACCACTCAATAATAATAATAATAATTTGATAAAACTGTATCAATGTTGGTAGAAAAAAGAATGGGTTTGTGTTTCTAAAAGGCTCTTTATATTGAAATTGGACTAACGTAACATCAGTGGAACTTGCTGGCTCTCGGCCAACACTGCAGGCTCCAGTAATCTATCTCCCCAGTCACTGCCCTTGTTTCGAATCTGGTCGCGTCACCTAGTGACGACATTCACCCTCAACTCTTGTAATTCTATTTTACAGGAAGAAGACAAAGAGTCGGACTGTTTCAATTTTTTTTTTCAAACTCCTCTTTATTTCACTTGATTTAGGAAGAGTAAAAGAAATCCGTCGGGGACTTTGTGGTCTCACTTAAAACCCGCTTCTGAAGAGAACATCAAGGTGTGGGGGGATGAAGAAAAGGTCTAGTTTGAATTGGTTGGAGATTCAAGGTGGGGAGGGGGGTGGAGCTAGAACCCCGGTCTTGAGTGAATCCCACGGATCTCCGCTGGAGTAATCGTGTTACAGTTAGTCGGGAAAATTAGATTGGCATCGACACGAAGAAGGGTAAGGTCGGTGGTTAGTAGGGAATCGGGAGGAGTCTGAGGGTGAGGGGGCTAGGGGTTGAGATGTCTTGAGAAACCACCATGATACTGTGCACTTATATACCGTCGGTTTCTTCAGCATCATTAAACAGAGACTTCCTGTTAGCTTCCATTATATCTTTTTTTGGTCAACCCGTTCACCGCTATAGTGTTGGTCAACCCTTTTACAACTAATGAAGAATTTAAAGCAGTCAAATTATATTCACTTAACCTTCAGCTAGTCGCATCTGTGGTGTATGGTTAACGGTGGGAGTGTAATGAACTCGAGAAAAGGTGATTATTTTTGCCATTTTTAGCATCAAAACTTTTTTTTTGTCAAAATAAATCAAATATTGCTTCCATACGAACATAGAGCTTAATATTCTTCGCACGGTAACTTTAAAAGTTCTTGAATATCTGTCAAGTACATCCTAGAATTAACGACAACTTTTTCTCTTCATTTAAAAAGTTTGTCATCTAATGCCGCGATAGTCATTACAAATATTTAACAACTAATGATTTCACCCTGTGAAAACAATTAAACTCTCTATTGTTACCGAAGAAATACTTTATTTATTTTGCTATAACAATTGCAAAAACACTCAGTTTTTCTCGCGCGTTCCCTGAACTGCAACGTAAAGGCATAGATACCAACCAGCTGTGGTTCCGGCAATATGGCGTAAAAAAAAAGGCTCACGCAGTCCGAACATCAAAGGAGGTGCTTCGCAAAATGTTTCTTAGGCACCATATTTCACGATTTTGGGACATCGTACGGCCAGTGCATTCACCAGACTTAACAGCTCCTGACTTTTCCTTGTGGGGCGTGTTAAATAGTTACGTCTACGCGACTCGCCCAAGAACCATTTAGGAATTTAAGAGAATTGTGTTAGATGTCAAAGCAATTCAACGGAAACATAGCGCAAAGTCATATCAAGTTTCGAGGAGCGCATACAACCAGTGCATGGTATATAATAGTGGGCATCTTTTTCTTTTTAAAATAATAACTAAGGGTTATTTAGAAAATTGTAGATCCCTTGTTTTTATTTTAAGTTTAATTTAAAGCATATATTAGCTACTCAAAAACCAAATATATGTGTTATTAAATGTGTCAACATTTTCTTCCCCATCTTGTATTGTCCCAAAGTGTGACGAGTTAAACAAAAACAAATACAGATATTTTGAACTTGAAAGAGGGCAAAGCCGTATTCCTGAAACTATTGTTTCATCTTGTAAAGTCGAGGGAATTGTATTACGTTGTTATTAGTTGAAACTGTGGAGTGGTTTTATATTAGCTATGTTTTTATTTTCACGGGAATACAAATTTACGCAGACCCGTGCATGCACTAGGCCATCATATTTGAGTCTGAGATTAAGTTATCTTCATCCTCGGTACAGATTGAAGATTATTCTCCCAACAATGAAATTAAGACCTGTCGTCAGTAAAGGATTCTTGCTTTGAAATTGCCTTTTTTAATTCAATTAGAGACGAATGATATATACAAGTATCTAGTTATAAATATATATCTAAGTAGAATGTTATAAGTAGGATGAGTTCTCTTTTTCTATTTAAATTATAATTTGATTATATTATTCTTAGAAATCTCTTTAACCCAAACTTTACTTTCATCTTGCAAAGTACAGCGAAACATCATCTAAATATGTTTGTACTAATAGGATTCATGTAATTGACTCGACAATAATTTCACGATATACAACTGGTTTAAAGTGTACTACTCGCAATATACTGACCTACTAAATAATGGATAGTCCGGGTTTTGGATCCCGGTTTTGTGTAATAAGTGATTTATTCCTAAATACTTTTCCACTCTCCTTCTAAGTAAATGCGGGTATATTTAATTTAAATCTGACCTTCCTAAACTCAAATACACTACCCTAATTAAGTACAAATGCGTATAAACCTAACAGGTAGTAAGACATGGTGAAAAACAAGAATTCAAACATTTGGTTCACCCATATTAGTTTCTAGGAAAGCATTAGCATACGTTATAATAATCTATACTTGTGTGTATGTATGTTTTCAACTGGGACCAAATAAAACAAATGTTTAATGTGTGCAATTTTATAACTATCACTATTCTGAGCTAAGTTATACTGTCAATACATGGTTACGTGAATTGTATACACATATTAATTCTTCCTTCTAACTTTTTGTGTAAATTTTCTTTTGTTTATGCAAAGGGGCTACGCTACGCTTACTCTATTACATATTATTATTATTATTATTATTATTATTATTACTATTGGTTTTTAAGAATATTGGTACAGCTCAAATAATTCTCTCACAGACGAGTCATTATTCCCATTTAAAATAAATAGAAATTAAAAATGTTTCGAATAAAACTTTAATAAATATACGGTATTAACTCTGTAGTCCTTCTAAAAATATTAAAAATATTTAAATATAATTATTTCAAAAAGAAAGTTAACTTGTCTAACCTAATAAAGTTGTTATTTATATAAATCATATTCCCTCCTCACCCCCCAATTATTTGAGGTATTTTATGTACACTTTCTGAACCGACTGATTATATCAGTACACGACCTATAAACTGACCAGGTCTCCACCGTGGTTCGGATTCCACGTTAAACTGTAGGTCCTCAATTTCATCTCACAATCACCCTACCATTACAGATTAGCGTAAGTGCGTATAACCCGAACGGGTAGTAAGACGTGGTGCTAATATTAAAAATAATAATATAAACTGACGAATCGAACCCGTGACACTTAACTCAGTAGACAAACACGCTACCGATTGAGCTAAGGTGTCAAACAAAAATAATAATTAAATATACAAAACGCTTGAATGGAAAGATATAAAGAGCAGCCTTAACGAAGCGCCAGTACAAAATCAGCCGTGAGTGGCATGCACACAAACTAAAACTATTTAAATACAATAATTTAAAAAGAATTACAGGTAGCGAAACCATCTGTCTAAATGTGGGGAAGGTAAATAAAAACATTTAAAAAAAGATAAGGAGAATTAACTTATCACAGACGAAAAAAAAATACCAATAAGCTTCTTTCTTAATATCATGGACATTTTAAGTATTCATCTCAACCCCCAGCGACAATGCTTAGTGACAAGAGTCAGTAGAGCATCTTAATAGGGACCTAAGAGCTCTATTCTGAGTTAAGATTTTTAATAAACACCTGGAACACGCTATATTCACATTAGCTTAATAGCTAGTTATCATTCTGAGCTCAGAATTTTGTGTTTACCCTATAATTATTAGTCTAAGGTAATCTTCTAATTAAGGATTAAAAAAGACCGCCCAAGCACAATCCTAAACGGTAAGCTTGTTATGTATAGGTAGTAGATGACGTTACTCTTTGTTTATGTAATATAATATAATCAACGTAATATGCTAACGTACCCATGCAAAACATTTGGGGTGGTAATTTTATTGCCTACAGCTGTCATATATTCGTTGGATATAAGTTTAAAATATACGGTAGAATCTATTAGAATCTCAAGTCACCCCCAAGGGCTAGTAAGAGTCAAATAAATTTAGATTAATATATAAAAGAGAAATAAACACATTGTTCGTTGCGCTCAAAGGCTTCATTCACTATAGGATAATTAATTTCTTGAGCTAAGTATAGAGTTAATTTACGAAACAAATTTAAGTTGATTAAAATTTCAACTGTTCTAGTGAGTATTCATCAGGCTAGATTATAGTCCATTTGGTTAGATGTTATGTCATTAGTTCATATATTGCCCTGAGGGACCGGGGCTTAGAATATACCAATAGTTTTTTCTACTTGTCGTAAAACGATACTTAAAGGAAAAATCTACGGCTAAAGGGAATAAACGTTCCAACGGCCTGTATAGAAGAGAGTTAGTCTGTCGCAAACATGGTTTTTGGACACCAGGATGAACCCAAGGGTATTACAAAGTCCATACATGTATTATTCCCTGGCCCTCCCGGTTCACGAGACCTTTTTCAGTTTTTCCTGTGGTACTCTTAGGAACTTTAAGCCTTCAAGTATAAATTCTTCCACTAGCATCGCACTGCCAAACCTTGCTGTTGTCTCACTACATGGCCCTTCACAGGGCCGTAATTTACGAAAGAGGTGGAAGCGGGAAAGTTCATCTAGCACAATTTTTAATAACATTCATGAAGTGGTGAGGCCTCAACCCCACTTACTGATTATTTCTCAAGTAGAAAACTATAGACAAGAACCTTAAGCGTGTAGACCCATTAATCCTCTAAAGATCGATGAATGGGGTGGAGAGTGGGGAAGTGTGACGTTTCTATAAGGAAACTGAGTGATGGTGCGATTTTAATACATAGGCCTACTTCAAATGGCATTCAGTGTACCAACATCATGACGATATTTGAAATATCGTTGAGCAATAAGACTAATGTAAGTATAAAGGTTAATCTACAGTTTCCTCAATGTTTGCAAGGGAATGGTCACTTGTTTTGAGCTCGTCTGCGTGAGCATTGAGAAAATATGTGAGGGTGTTGTTCCTCAGCATGTCACCGAAGAATATATAATCACCACTTGAAGTAACGGTACATTGAATAATACAGATACGCATATCCTCACATTTGTGACTCCTACCTTTCCAAAAGAGGTCCAAGATGGCTTACACGTCATCAGGGCCCAGCCGTATGTAAACATTCTTCGACACTGCTTTCATAATTAGTATTTTGAGTATATGAAGCTGCGATTACATGGTAGGTCAACCTGTCCGGATTACTCACTGGAGGCTACCAAGTTCCACGAAAATTCAACGGTCCGCACTCTGCCTGGTCTTGGGTCTGTCCGAAATGGAAGGCAGAAGAGAATAAAGTCCTGGAGATTCAAACACAAAACAGATGTTCTACTGTGCAAAAATTATGTATCAATCCAGACTCTGATATTTCAGACATAGTTTAGTAATATTGTCAGCCTGACTCCTGGCTTTAACAACCTGACTTGGTTGGGGCCACGACCTTTACCCCCGAGGAGCCCTCCTCAGTTTAATCCCCCGAGTCTTTCTCAGTACCTTGCCCGATTTCACCTCGGGGATTCACATAATCTGCAGTTGGTGTTAAGCAAACCATGCTTTCTCCAGAGTCTACATAAGTTGAATTTGTTGATAAGTTAGGTGCCGTTGGTACTTACAAGAAGGCTCAGAGAGGTACAACCAACATTTAAATAACCAAGAAATTTTGAGGCATTATTCCAGTCTTCACGCCAGGGCATTGCACCCCATTTTCTCCTAGAGAAGCGCAAACCTTGGCATTAAATGATAGGTTTCAGAAGGCACGTGAATAAACAAATTTTTATAAATATATTTATAAAGGGTGATGTATTGGATTTCGTGGATGAACAATTTTTATATTGATGAATAATGTCATTACTACAATGGAATTGTATGGGATTTTATGCTCGTATATAGGAAATTAAATTACTAATTTATCCCCTAAATCCATTTTGTGCTTGTAGGAGACCCACCCCCAACCATGCTGATAGCCCGATGGTGAGTATGATATATAACTTAGCAACAAGCCATTATTTGATCGGGCAAGAGGAGTAATGGCTATACTCACGCGAAGAATCATCATATCCATATCGTCTTTGGTCCCCAAAAGATCGCTGTCCGTATCTCTCTTTCTATATAAGTTAAAATAGGCTCCGCTATCTACCGCCAGGTGAACGTGTTACCAAGAGGAATATTAGGACCTCTTGGTATAACTTCCCTTCCCCTATATCATCGTTAGGGATTGTAAAACATATAACCTGGTGTGAGGAGGCCAATTTTACAAATGCCTGTGGGAGAATGGTAGATTATATTATTTTCTCACATTAAATGGTGCTACTAAACACCGGAACTTAAACACACTTTTCCACCTTTAACGGTTTATCCTATACCATACACATAACCGTATGCAGCACCGGAAATGTTTACTCACTTTCTTTGAACCTCTGTGGCAGCGATCTTTTTCACTTTCTGCTTTCGCCAATTCAAGAACATCCCGGTGTGACACAGGCAATATACTGGGGGATTAAAATTGCTAGCTGGGACAATTTTCTTGAGATTGCCGTATTTGAGACGCTATGTTCTTCTGACGTCAATGTTAAGACAGGACACTTTACCTAGATGGACATCGTGGTGGCAAAGGCTAATATCCCAAAATATTATCGGAATCCTCGCTACCATCCTGTTTCCTGGTAGAAGGAGGAGTCTTGGTTGGCAATTTCAGACCATCAAATGGCACTAGGTATCTTCCAATGACGTCTTACTTACGATAATTTGCAGTCATTATGGATTTTACGTTTTTGATCTAGCCATGTCATTAGTGAAAGCTGGAGACCATTCTTTTCGACCCTTAAAATTCCCAATTCCACAACTAAGGCTTGATATATTATTCTTAGATTACATAGCAGTCAAAGCTATATACATATTATACCTGTCTTCGTGTTTAATTACTAGCTTGTTTTCTCTCCTGTGAAGCTCATCAATGTTTTGGTTTCGATGTTGGCCGTGTTCTACTACTCTGAGGCTTACTATTTACTTTGGTCAGAGTCGAGAAAAGGACTATACCACTCTCTTCACTTCTGATGAACTGACCTATGCCTTGTTATAAGTTGGGAAGCACAGCCCCCAGCCCCGATAACGTCCACTATGAAATGTTGTGCCAGCTGTCCACTGCTGTACAGGTGTTCCTTCTGTACCCCTACAATAGTGTTTGAGAATCTCGTCAGTTCTCATAACTATAGAGGCAGGCAACCATCATTCCTATACATAAAAGTGGCAAAGATAAATTATATCCAACTATCAATAGACCTATAGTCTTAACAAGCTTTGTGTACAAAATATTTGAAAAGATTATTAATACATACTTTATTTGGTTTATAGAATCCCATAATATGTTATCAAAGGTTGTCCTTAGCAGACATGAGCCCCTGGGAGGCAAGCTTCATTTACGGGGCCCCCCAAAAAAATTAGCTAAAAATTTAATTTTTGTTTAGTGTGATTTAATTAGTTTGAACCTGTACCAATTTTCAGCCTCATAAGGTATCAGGAAATATCCTTAAGGGTAAATACATGTAATCGTTAAAGATTAGAAGCTGTGTTATTATTCATATAAGGATTGATTTCTCCCCAACCCCTAGTTTGATTATCTTTCACAATAAACTTAATCTGCATTAACTATAAAGGTTCAAAGAACAACGGTGCCAAGATATAATTGAATCAGTTAATTCTTTTACACCTGACAATATTTGCTAAACCACCTTTAAAAGAAGCCTACTATACGAGATCACAAAATTCTCCCCCACCCCAAACTTGTTTTCCCCCCCTCTATCACCAATGAAAGTTAGGGGCTCCCCATATCGCGGGACCCTGTGTTGATGCACCGTTCGCACACCACTAAGGGAGGCCCTGATGTCATCTACTATATTTAATGTTATTTTTGCCGTAACCTATCCTTGATGGATCATCTTATTCGCCCTGAGACAGCAGGTTTTTCTCCATAAACAACACCTTTTGGCTGTCTTCTTTGATTAGAAGATGGCTTATTACACCACCTGATGGTAGGGAATATTGAAAAAAATTACAAGGAAATCACCCCATTTCTATAACAAATTTTATGTCATATAAATACTTCCAGTTAAGATTGAATAACACCATATCTTATGATTATATTTAAAAAATGGTGTACCTTCGGGCGGTATTTCAAGGTTCTTGTTGTTTGCTATTGCGATGAATAGCGTAGTGGAACATGTTCGCTCAACTGTTCGTAAATTCATTTTTGTCAATGTCCACACAATCAATTGAAGTTCTTCAAGTCTCTCAGGGTTGAACGGCAGATACTACTTTTTGTTAATAATCTAAGCACTCTTAAGTACTAATCTAGCAATAGCTATAGCTTCTAGAAAGCCAAAATGACGGTCGGCCGCTTCCATGTATAGATCCTTCCCCCATTATTTTAATGATCAATGTTCTTTTACCTATCTCATTAACTGAAAGGTTCCTGGGACTTTAATTTCAGTCTGTTACTAAGGGTTTGACTCAGTAAATACCGTCAACGCGGCTCTTGTTTATTCAATTCGTACTGAATGTTCTGCCTGACATAGCCTGCAAGATTTAATCACATTAATAATGTCTGGCACCCACTTCGGTGACCATATGGTCTAGGGCGTCGCTTTTGCCATGCACTAGACAGTAGACTACCGAAGATGAGTAGTTTGGGGTTTGTTCTTGGTCGGGTGTACCAAGGGTGGTTTGTCATAAATGGTTTACACTCTCCCTCTATGCAATTCCAGGTTCACTTCCATTACACTCAATCTTCCTAATTCCTAATACATTATAGTAATTAGGACATAGGCTTATAAACCAAAAGGGTTGTAAGAAGTGGTGCTAAAAAAATGTCTGGTGATTAGTATAACGTATGCCTGCTATGTATTATAATGTTTTTATTACCTTAGTATTTGTCACAACAAAGTTTGTGACTGCGTTTAACTTTCGTGATGTTACGTCTGCCCCACGTAACCTCACATCTTCCATTAAGGTCAATATCACTCAAGAAAACTTTAAGAGGCGCTCCACACGAACTAGTCTCGAGAGATTACCCTGCACTTAGTGACGTAATGGTTTTATTTTTCCTCTTTTTATGACGTAACAACTCGATAACGGAAAAAACGGATAGGGTATAAAAAATAGGAAAGAAAAACTGTCGTGTTGTATAGTGTTGCCAGGATAAACACACTAATTTTTTTTTAGCACCGTGTCTTACTTGGGGAAACTATTTAGGAAAAATCACCCTCAGTGCATCCGACTGGGGTCGGACCCGGATCTCCCCATCTTCGGCATTCTATTCCAACACGATAGTAGCGCGTTAGACGACAAGGTCAAATTATGATAATATGTTCTAACCCACTTCAATGATTTAATGGCTTAAGTCATAGCTCTCGCAATAGATGTATTGCCAATGTGGGGGACGGCGGGGCTCGAATCCCAGTCTGTTGTAATAAGGTTGGCCTTTCTTAAATTATTTTCTCTCTCCCTATATGCAAATGTGGGTACATTTAATCTAAATAAAACCTACAACTTGGGTTAATTAGTACATACAGATATAACACGAATGGCTATTAACATTAATTAACAATAAAACCCTTCTATAAAACGGCTGAGGATTCAATCTCAACCTCTATAATCGTAAACCAGCACTTTAAAGATACACAACTATGAACGCAATCTCAGCATTGATCTGGTAGTAATGATTAGTGCACCGCATCTTACCACCCATCTTGTATGTCCGCATATTTACACTAATGGGCTTGGAACACAGAATATACATTTCAAAGGAAATTCACCCGCAACTAAGTAGATAGAGATGGTTTAACCATTTAGAGGGTGGGGGTAGGAGACCTGAGAAGGTCTATACCCAGTTTAATTTGAGGCATTACCTCCACTCTCCCGGTCACCGGTAAACTTGACTATACGAGATTGACACTTTTTCCCTGCGTGCCCATCTATGTGGGTTTGTCAGTAAATATATCGGTTCTCCTTTCTAACTAACTATAGTCCCATTTTTTATAGGAAGAACCTGATTCAACATCTAGAAAATATTATCTATCTTCTTTAACATATACAGACGTTAATTCATGTGATTTGCAGCTTTCACATTTGGTATATATTATTATAAATAACCCACCTCATTGGCGTAGTTAGCTGACGTGCTAGTCGTGTTGAGCTCAACTGCTGAGGACGGGGAGATCAAGGTTCAAATCTTGGTCGGGTGGACTGGGGGTGGTTTTACTCTCCCTCCACGCAAATGCGGGTTCGCTTCCTCTAATTCAACCTTCCCAATTCCTAATCCATTAGCGTAATTAGTACTTAAAGCGTATAACCCGATTGGTTAGTAATACGCGGTGCTAAATAATAATAATAGTAGTAAAAATATTATAAATACCTATAAAATAACACTAATAATAAAGGAAAATGTTATAATTGTTGCTTCCCCCCCCTCAAACAAATTTTTCTAAAGAGATTTTTCTGTGAAAATAAGATTGTAGTTTAAATTCCTCAATCTCCTAAATAATGCCTTCTGTGACTAGGCGCTAAGGACCACAGGTGAAGTGAACAGTAGGCCTACCTATATCCTATTACATATATTTATTCAAGTCCACTTTTGTCTCACGTTTTTACCCTGACACAATCGTTGGATGTATCAAGTTGTTGTTATTTATTTTCTAGTCATAGTTTATAAGTAACATCCCACCAGAGTCCTGTGATGATACATTGTTTGTTGAACCGCTAAGTATTATTATGTAATGTAACTCATACTGTGGAACATGTCTCCTCCATGAAGCAAGTACATATTCCCATGGTAACGTTCATTGAGCCGATCCCGCTCTGTTCCTGTCACTTCGCGGATAAGGGTGCATCATTTAGACTCACACTATATTTGACATGCGTTCATATGAGAATACGTATGTAAAATAGCACTGGCAGCCTCATCCAATTTTAACTTAGACCGCACGTTTGAAAACGGTCCTCAAAACTCCATCTTCAACGGTTTGTCGTTAATTATGTAATTACCTTTTTTTTAACGTATCGTGCTACAGTGCTACGGGCGTCAGACAAATACACGACCAAAAATTGGATTACGGCTACAGAAACCTAATTATTTGCAGAATTTTGGTCTGGGCCGACTTCTAAAATGTCTGCTAAAAAGTAAAATTTTAGTGACGCAAAAACACAAACATATTATGTTAAGAAATGAATGTTTAAGAAAATTATCAATTTTTTTTAAGGTTCAAAGTTTTTTATCTTTAAAATAATATTATTAAACTTCTAATAGGATTTACAATAGTTTAAATCCAATCTAATATACAAACATGTTTTAAAAGTAAATAGTATACATAGAGAACTGTTAGCACAAGTGAATGGTTTTGTGTATCTGGACAGATTGTTCTGTAAAAATGGAAGGATGGTTGACGAAATAAACAGATGGGTGAATGCATCTCCGAGAGTATTTCGATGTATATGGACTATTGCAAAGAATGAGGTTGTATCAAAAGAGCCAAAGATGGTAGTAAATAAAAATATTTTAACGCCAACGTTGTTTCATGGATGTTAAGCGTGGGTTTGTTAGGAGAAATACAAAATCATGGTGAATGCGGTTGGAATGAGATGTCTACGAAATTTATGTGTAAAAACTTGTATGGACAGAGTCAGTAATGAATGGGTGCTAAAGGAGTGCGGTTTGAAAAGTAATCAAATAAGTAAATGTGAAATAAGTGTCTTACGGTGGTTTGGGTATAATGAGAGGATGAGTATGGATAAAGTGATGAAACAAATATATGGATATAAATTTGTAGGGATCAAAAGGAAGGAGTAGCACATGAAGACGTGGCTAAATGTTGTAGATGAATATGTGAAAAAGAGAAACATTAAAAGTTTTATGAATAAAATAGCATGAATGACATGATGTATGGATGTTGTTGAAGCGATGGAAGTATCCAAGGATAGGAAGGTGTGGAGAAAGTTAGTGAGGATGGATCAAGTACGAAGTTTTCTTGGAGCTATATTCACGGTTTCTTGCCTACCCCGTGAGCCATTGGCATGATTAGGTATGTATGTAATATGTAATATTTAAAATTATAATATACATATTATGAATTTTGGTGTGTGTGCACTCATATATTATAATACATAAATAGTTGTTGATATTAAATTTGCTGGTTGTTTATAATTCTTAATGACATGTGTCTTATCTCTCTTTAAAACCATACTCAACTTTTCAACTGATTTAAGTATACAAAAATAAAAACGTGAGGTATTAAAGAAAATCACAAGACTCTCTCTGGAGAGAGTATTGGAAAACTGTGTGAGGGAAAATTATCACCAGTTCACCCGGTAAAGTTTTGAACCTCTTTCCCACCCCACTGTCAATAGGGACCAAGTGAAATGCGAACTTAACGGATTGAATCACTTTGCAACAAATGCTAGGTTTAAATTATTACATTTGTTTGATAAAACGAGTTTGTTTAGTTGTAAATACACTTGAATGTAAAAGATAATTAACTCGACTATTTCAACTTGAGCATGAAATTCACTTTGTATATCTATATAATATATTAACTTTATATAAATACTTGCATATATGTCTAAAAACGTATATATATGCATATAAGTCTAATAATCTAATATATATGTAACCAAAGATAGATATAAAAAGCCAGTATGTGTTTATGTAAGGTGACGATAATTCAAATGAAGTTCTGAGTCAAGTTAAACACCTGAAAATTCCACCCTTTAAACTTGCAAATATTATCTTTTACTAGAGTTGGTATATATAAATATATAAAAATTTGTTTTATTACATATGGTAGGTATGTATAAATTACAAATACCTAAGACACAATAAAACATATTAATACATACTATGTTTACATACATAACGAAGAGATTATATATTTATAATTTATATCTACCTACCATATAAAGTAAAGAAAATTTAATATGTATACACCCATAAAGAAGAGAGTATTTTAACTGTAATTAAAGATAATATTTTCAAGTCTAAAGGGTAGCATATCATGTTTTTAGCAGGAGCATATACCAGAGATAAGAATAATTCGTAGTCAAGAGAAAAAACAACATGTAATCTTGAAACGTGCTTATCGTGAGAGTCTCATTAAAAACTTAACCAAATATATCGTCTCTGTGGTTACGAGCTATGAGTGGTACACCACAAGTCTAAAATAGAAAAACAATTCGATTATAAGGCGTACTGACGTAAATATTTACTAAATATACACGGGCTAGTCCTTTTTTCTAGTTAATAAGTATCCAGGGGTGTATGTTTTTACCAGACCAGTAGGAGATGCAATATATAGTTGGGCCACCATACATGTAGTCTTTTAGCCGCTCTTTGGGAACAGAACGTTGTCCAGGATATAGTTTGGAGTTTGTCTACACGACATACCCACAATGAGATGACGTAGGGATGGTGAATATGATGGTGTGGAACTAGTATATGGTGACCGTAAGAATGGTTCCCCTTTCGGGAAAAATATCTATGGTACAGACTGGAACTGAACCTGGGACCTCTAGATCAGTAGCCAGGGACGCTGACCACCAGGCAAAGAGGTCAGTCATAGTTGTATACACACTCTAATTAGTAAGACGCGGTGATGACAATACATGAATGGATCAGGTATAATTAAAGGTCTGAAACCTTAGTTCAGTTTTTAGTGGGTCTGCCTACTAGACCAAGAGTCTTGGGTTCAACTCTTGGCATGGCCTAAAGGCCATTAGTGAAATGTGGTTTTAGCCTATCACAGTGGTGAATTAATGGCAGGGACTTGGATGTTGTGTTTGTGCTAGATTTAAGTTAGTTTATATAAACCGCGTGATGATATAATCAGTAGGTTTAGGAACTGTACCTTAAATATCTCAATTAAATGAAGTAAAACACTTTATAACTAGTTACTCATGAGAAAGTGACTATGGTTTTAACATTATAATATTTATATTTAGTGACAATTAATTGGCTACTTTTTTTTTAAAAAAAAGTAAAATATTGGTGCTTAACTTGGCTCATAGTTTTTAAAATAATGTCACTCTTGTAATGTTAGAACTCATTTGGTGAACATAGTATCGATTTACGGTTTCAAATAAAACTTTCATTCTATAGTAGTACTAAAATAAACAACACAACCAATGTGAGAGCTACTGAAAGAATTAATCAATCCTTCGCTTTGAAAACGCTCTTTTTTCATTTTACATTCCCTTCAGGTATGAGGTCATGCTTTGTGTGTTCGCGTGTTCCTGCGGATATGCAAGTCCTGGCTTGCTTTATCTCCTCTCCGAGTTGCTGCTACTATTTGCCAAGCTGTTTCTCGAGGCATTATGGAATAGCTGCATGGTGAATTCAACGCCACCAGAATATTTCATCGCAAAGACAGAGATGAACTTTCGAAAATAAGTGAAAAGATATTCTCTACTGAGAATGGGTGTCTTGTTTGAAGAAACGCCATAGTATGCTCACTTTCCTTATCTTTTATCTAAAACGTTGAATTTAAAAAAATCAATTGCTTCAAGAACGTACTATTTACCTTTATATTATTTAATTTGTATTATTTTCTTAATAGCATGTTTTAGTGTAAACACTAAATCAGAGGTTTAAATATCTGATTCAAGGGAAACAAATTTGGTAGAATAGATATTGAGAAAATGTACTAGCAATTAGTTGGATTGAAAATATAAAATTATGCCTTCCGCTACCCCATTGTAAATCGTTGATTTAAAGGCAATGCCTACCCTTTTAAAATAATCCCTACTAACCGATAGTTCTACCATGCTAGTTATAGGACCTATATAATATAAATAATAGTAATAATAATATTTGGGTGAAGATAAGGACAGTACCATTTATTACACCACTAATTAACCACTAATATATAATGTATCAACAAGCTATAGGCCTACTTGTTTATTATTAACACTATTATAAGAACAAACTATTAATAATATATATTTATGGACATATTAAAATATAAATCACTATCGGTTTGCGAAACTTCAAAATGTCGAGGTCAGAGATCAAAACGTAATCGCCCTCGCTTTGACTTTTAAATCCACAATAACCTCTGCATCTTCGAAATATTCCAAGGAAGAAGAAAACTTCACCTGTTTGAGTTCCCGCACTCTCGCAACAGATAAGACTGCCAAAGACGGGGAGATTGGTGTATGAACCCTGTTCAGGTGTACTGTGATTAGTTTTCCCTTTTTCTCCACGCAAATGTGAGTACACTCCACATAATTTTGACCTTATTCATCCTTAACATATTAGTGCAGTTATTCAATAAACTTATTAGACAGAATGGGTAGCAGAACTTAATTCTAAAAATATATATATATATATATATATATATTGAGGGGTGCGGGGGGCGGGGGTCTAATGCTCTATATCTTGGCCATCCGACCTTATCTGTCCTCTGCTCTCCTGGTTTATGGAGGAGTTCATTTCTGAGATGGGGACACCATTAAGGAGAATTCCACTATCTCCAGATGGTAGGATGATACGTAAGAATGATGATAGTGGAAAGCAGAGAGGACCTACAGTTAAACGTGGGTTCCGAACCACGGTGGGGGCCTGGCATTCCACACATTCACAAAGCGTGAAAGCATACACTTTTCCAGAGGTAATCAAATATATCTGTGCCGGAACCGGGATTTGAATCCTGGACATCCAACACAGAGGTTTGATACCTTACCCCTAGACTGCCAGGTACCCTAAAACTTAGATAAATCCATAAAACTTAGATAAATCCAAACAGATTTTAAATATCTCACTAAATTCACTGAACCTTTTTATCGCTTCCCCTATACTCCCGCCTTAACCGCACGACTTTGACTTCTCCATGATCCCACCTGCCTTCTTCAGTCATGATGTTATACATTAAGTTGTTTTAGAAAATATAAATAGTGCCGTGATATAAACATAAATGGCATTCACAAAGTTTCGTCCTCCGTGTAAAACGCGTTGAAATTCACGTTTTCTATGAATTACTATCATTAAAAAATATTATCATTATTATAGTTGATAAAAGTTAAATTTACATGGAAATTGTACCTATTTGGCTCATTGGTACAGTTGTGTCCCTTTAATACAAAGGTTTTGGGTTCAATCCCCCCATACAGGCATATTTTTAGTGCATAAAATCAATAATAAGCGGTATATTAGCTTTTTTATTTATTTTTGTGCATCACGTCTTGTTAACTGTCTTAGATATTAACATGGTTTCACTAATAGTGTGGGAATGAGAAAAGTAGAAATGTATAGGAATTATAGCCTACCCAGATTTACATGGCGGAAAAGAGAAAAATTCCGTCCTCTAACTCCCCACTAACGGCAAACAAGACTAGACATGGTTAAAGTTTTAGCCCTTGTACAAGAAGTTTCCAAATATTATTATTAGCATCGCGTCTTACTCCCCGTTCGGGTTATACGCACTTACGCTAATGTGTAATGGTAGGGTGATTGTGAGATGAAATGGAGGACCTACAGTTTAACGTGGAATCCGAACCACGGTGGAGGCCTGGCACTCCCCACATTCACAAGTTGTGATTAATACACGTCTGTTCAGAGGTGAAGGAAGGATTTGGTAATCAGATAAATCTGTGCCGGGACAGGGGATTGAACCCCGGACCCCCAGCACAGAAGTCTGACACCTTACCCCTAGACCACCAGGTCACCCAGTTTCAAAATAAGATATTAAAAAAAGGGTTAATATGATTTCAATTATGAAAATATTTCGAGTAATTAATCACAGGATATCCTTCAGGGTTCGGAAAAGTTGATAATTCGAAGGAGTATCAATCCCTCCCGCAAGTCACAGATAATAGAAGCGTCACGATAGTAGGGGTCTGTTTACACGCACTCATCAGCACTGAAGTAAATTTTTTTTTAGCACCACGTCTTAAGAACTGTTTTGGTTATAAGCCTATACACTAAATACTATAATGATTTTAGGGATCAGGAAAGTTATATTTGAGGAAATGTACCCTTACTTGCTTAGAGGGAGAGTGATAGCCCATTTTGAAAAACTACCCTTGGTACACCCAACCGAGATTCTAATCTCGATAACCCCGTCATCGGTAGTCTAATCTAACACGAGAGTGACGCTTTAGACCATGCGGCCGCCGAAGTGGGTTGGAGGATATCGTTTATTTAGTTCTCACCAGATGCGTTCTAAACAATTGCCAAACACAATTGCACACATAACTGAGAACTTGTTTGAATGTTTAATGAGAAATTGTGGTGAAAGTTTGTAATTACTATATAACTGTAACAAAGTGAACACACAAAACGAACATAATTTCCTCCCAGAACAGCACACATGTGTTTGCTATAGTTTACGAGGAATAACAAGCGGAATACATTTTGATTTAGAATATAAAATAAATCTGGCTTTCCGCTATGATATAAAAATAAAATTTGATTTTTGGAATATTTAATGGAACTGTCTATTGAAGAGCCGAGACGTTATCTTAATGTTCAAGAATTACACATTATATAACTGTTTCTACTTAAACCCAAGGCCACATAGTCCTATAGATATCAACATGGCCCTATAAAATCAAACTTAGTTTTACAATTTTTTAAAGTCATCAGAACACTTGCACTCTCGGGTAACGATTTAATAACTTTGCACCATGAACGCTTTTTAACACCACGTCTTACTAAAGATTCTTATTGTACACCTATGTGATAGTTATTCTAATTTGTTATGGATGAAGAAGATTAAATTTAGAGAAAGTGTACTCAAATTTGCGTGGAGGCACAGTGAATTTTCTTATAGAAAAAAACCCACCATCAGTGCATCCAACCAAGATTGAACCCTGATCTACCCGTCATCGAGGTATTATAGTTTATGGTAGTTTTATTACAATGTTGACTATTGCTACGTAAATTAAAAAATACAAATGATCTTTTCTCATAAGCTACTCAGTCAAAGGATGACATATTTGCAATTTAGTAATGGAAAGCCACATTTCTTAAACTATACAATTTAACATTTAATCTTCAAGTAATTGGTTTGAGTAGATCCATTTGTTAAAATACATTGATTTTAAATTATATTTTATTATATGAGTGATCAGTTATAACTTAAGAAATATATAGAGCAGTAGGTAAGCATTTAAACTATGCATTTATTGATTAAAAGATGATCTTTGTAACATACTTCAATTGAACCCTCCTGAACATTTCTGGAAGTGGAAACATTGATTCCAACCCTGCAGGTTCAAGATGGTATCCAATTCAAAATGACGTCAGATACATTCATAAAATTCGTTATAACTCAGTTCCTAATTATTCGATTTACATTTTTTTTTTTAATTAAAGATGTTTGCTTGTGCTTTATTTTTTATTTATGTTTTGCTCGTGTATTCCATAACTCTTTAGATATTTTCAATATTAATGTTACTATGCCTCTAAAATGTTCATTTATGAAGCAATATATTGAAATTAATAGTTCTAATAGAAATATAGTTCAAACAAAAAGATAGATAATGTACCTGCTTTAATATGGTATGCCTAAATAGTTTGTACTATGCATATAAGTAAAAACACGTCGTTTTTCTGTTTGACACGTGCAGATGAGTGGTCATTTGTAGCCATTTTAAGGTTATACTTAATATGGTAATCACTGTATAGTGAAAAATAAATTAAGGTCATTATCGGTTTTACATTAGTGTGTATGCTTAGGATACCTTTGTGATCAGTGTTAGACTGGATTAACTTTTTTGACTAGCAGGAACTTTATTTTATGCCATTCTTTTTGTAAATTGCAATGATGGTTGAAATTGGCTTTAACGTTTCCTTTTGAGAAAGGATTATAATATCATTAATATTAAAAATATCAAAAAGTTAAGGGAGATATGAGCAAAACAAATTGAAATAAAGAAAAAGCAAACACCTTGTAAACAATGAGTATCAGCAATAATATGGTTAAAATGTGTTTTCATTGGTTAATAATGTCAAAAATAAGAAAACCATTGAAATGATCCCTCCTACAGCAAACAATTTCCATCTTCAAGCCAAACAAGCATGTTTCCATTCAAGAGTGTGGGTTCAATCCCTCCTGCCAGCACAGGATAGTTCTATACCTGCGGAATGGAGTTGGTCCAAGTCACCCAAAGGCTGGTCACACACTCGGACGACCTTACCTCTCATACTAAAATCCATCCAATTGATACCGTTTTACTGCAAAAAAGGCTGCAACGTTATATGTAAGTGTGGAATACAGAATATGAAGTGCACAACCCTGTGTGATTGTGATGGAGAGTGTAATCAGTAAACATGATTCACTATTCTTAAAAGACTCTTACTCTTAGTAGTAATATTGTAGCATATATTTACCAGTAACTTATTGTTGAAACCCATAAATTGAAGAATATAAATTATCAATAGCTTTATTAAATTTAAATAAAGCACAAGCAAATATCTTTAATTTAAAATAATTTAAATGTAAATCGAATAATTAGAAGCTGAGTTATAACGAATTTTAAGAATGTATCTAACGCCATTTTGAGCCTAGAGTGTCGGAATCAATGTCTCCACTTCTAGAAATTTTCAGGAGGGTCCAATTGAGGTATGTTCCAAAGCTCATCTTTTAATCACAAAATGCATATTTCAGTGGTTTTATGCCTTTTACCTACTGCAATAATATGAAAACCATACCAGTGTTTTGCGTTTAAAATGTTTTGATCCATAAAATATTTGTATATATTTTTATTCTTATTCTAAGGGCAGGGGCTTCATATTATTTAGATATGATGAGAGAGATTATTCTTATTAAAATCTTTATCCCCATTGTGTTTCCTATTTGATCAACTTTTAATAGGCCCAAATAAATTAATACATGTCTATGTAAAATAATTTTAAACAACCAAATGACGTATTTTAATTATTTATTTTTACCATTTTTTTAAAGGAAATAGATTAATATATCGCGAAACATAAAGTTACGATAAATAACTTAATTCTCATGAACTCAATTCATATATTAATAACCGCCTTGGTGGTGTAGTTGTCTAACGCGCTAGTTTCGTGTAGTTCTAGACTACCGAAGATGGGGAGATCAAGTATCTAGTCTTGGTCGGGTGAACTGCGAGTGTTTTTTTTCTAAATGGTGTTCCAATCTCCCTCCATACAAATATGGGGTAACTTCCTTTAAATTCAACTTTCACAATTCCTAACCGATTAGCGTAATTAGTACCTAAACGTATATTCCTAACAAGTAGTAGGACGCGATGCTATAATTTAATTTATTAATACTAT
The DNA here is from genome assembly GCA_902141385.1 of Timema californicum. Taxonomy (NCBI): domain Eukaryota; kingdom Metazoa; phylum Arthropoda; class Insecta; order Phasmatodea; family Timematidae; genus Timema; species Timema californicum. The sequence continues at coordinate 38,430 of CABFOW010002691.1, read as the reverse complement.
GCAACTTTGTACACATGAGAGCTAGTCAAGTTGCCTACACAATATATCTCACGGCGTTGTGTTAGTGTGGTTTTTTAATCCTTCAAATTAGTATAGAATGTTTACTAAACATGGAACTGCAATATTCCAAGTGGTACGGAGCAGTTTTCAAACACTTGTCATAGGTCAAAAGAACTCTCAATGAAATGAAAGGATTGAATTAAAGTTAAGTGGACCACCTTGAACATGTTCATTTACAAAAAGGTTAGAATTTGAGTAGCACAATAATAATAATAATAATAATAATAAAAAATAAATAAATACGAAAATAATAAAACAAAAGGAACAAAAAGAAGAATAATCAGATTGTATTAGTTGCATATAAATGTATATTCTTTAGAAGGTCAGCTTATATATCTCGTAATTACTTTCCCGTGAAATAAAAAACCATCTGTCTGTGTGTAATTGTGTATTAGTGTGCGTGTAGCTTATATGAAATTATAAATAATTAATAACGAATTTTATCTAAGCCTGAAGTACAATTAACTTACGTCGTTTATATTAAACCTCGTATTTATATATTTTAACTATTTATGTCTGTCTCAATATATTTAGGACAATGATGTACAACATCGTGAAAAATATGATTTTTCATGTTTGGCCTTGAAAAATTATCCTAAATACACTATATGCATTGAAAAAAAGTTGACAAACATTTATTTTATTTGATGTAACATAAAACAGTTTGGTTTTTATAAAGAAAATATGTTTGAAGTTGGCAAGTTTCTTAAAATGTCGTTTTAACTGATTTCGACCAACACTGCTAGACCCATTTCCTGTCCTTAAAATATAATTATTGTGTGTTTATTTTATTTTTTATTTTTTTATGAAATTAAGTATGCCTTAAATGTTGAAAATTGGTTAATTATAATAATTGATGCTAACAAAGTAATTTAATGACTAATGAGTTACAATTATATTATTATTTTTAACACCGCGTCTTACTATATGTTTAGCTTATACGTTTATGTAGAAATTAAACTAATGATTCAGGGACCAGAAAGGTTTAATTGTGCGGAAGTGCACCTGCATTTTCAGGGAATGAGAGTAGAAAACCATTTAGGAAAACGTCTCTCAGTGCACTCGACTGGGATCGAACCCCGATCTTCCCGTCTTCAGCAGTCTAGTCCAACACGAAAGTACGGTAGCTTGTTATAGCACGTGGCTACCTAACCGCGTATTGAATCATATGAACCATCGATACAAAAAAAGCTCAACACACAAATAACCGCTAAGTATTTTTATCTTTTTGATCTTTTGAGAGTTAGTTCCATGATAGTCATTAATATTTAAAATTAATTTCAACCAAATTTGGTTAATACTAGTGATTTTAAAGGATATATTTATTTTGTTTCTGAAGTTAATAACTACCTCAACGATAACTACCCATAACACAATTTATAAATTATTTAGTCAATTCCCATGGTCAAAATAATGTATTTTTAACCATTTAAAAAAAACCTTTAGTCCTGTCACTGTAACTAGTATAATAAAATGATCTGTTTCATTATAATATTAATCTAAATTAAATATGGCTTTGAAATGGAAATGTTACTGCGTAGGTTTTAATGGAAGAGGGAGTGGAGTAGGGCAGGGCTAGACGTGATATGTCGGCTGCAGACATCACCGCGGTTGTGGCTATGCGTACTACTTGGAAACTACAAGCGAATGACAGATGGTTCTGATAGGAGCAACAAGGGGTTTTCGCGTTTTTGCTCGGTCTATGGCGCATAATGAAGATATACCAGTAATAATTTATCTCCAGAGATTGTTGAATCCTGAAGAAGACAATTTTAAATATAATCTTTCATTACTGCACAGTAATCTCAAACGCAGCGGAATCTTTTGTTGGAGAGCTTTTTTTTTTAGTAAAAATGTAATATATTAATACTCATGACTCAAAGTCAGTATGTTATGCTTGTATTTGCACGTACAAATGCGGTTGTAAAAATTGAGTTTAACGACGCTGTCTAGCTGGTGAATTCATAACTATTTTACGAAGCGGGTTTCATTTTGACTGGCATAAATAAGTACTTTAAGAACCGCTTAAGTTGCCGCATCGTCTAAGGTGCCACACTCGCAATATCCTAGACTGCCTATGATGAGTAAATACACGTTCGATCCTGGTCGGGTGTACTAAGAGGTCTTTTTTATTTTACTAAATGGTTTCCTACTTTCCACGCAGATGCAGGAACACCTCATCTAAATTCAACCCTCCTTATCCTTAAGCCATTAGCGTAATTATTGCATAAACGTGTAACTCAAACGGATAGTAAGATGCAATGCAATGCAAAATAAAACAAACTCTAAGCGTCATCACACTTATGAGCCAATATACGAAATGAAAGTAAAGGAAAGAGAATGAACAGTGCATTCTATGACACTCATCCTACGCTTTGCACCTGGACAGCATTGACTTTCACTTCAAAATCAACTTTTCCTAGTTTGATATTATAGATAGAATTATACTTTAACAACCTTTTTAAATCTAAATCCTGGCAGTAAAATTCCTACAGGCCATTTTCGGGAGTAAACCAAATAGACGAAGTTGTGGACGATTTAAAAAAAAATATATTATACGTAAGAAAAAATTATAAAATATAAATATTAAAATATTAAAAAATGAATGTTGTGACAACTTAAGACTATTTTTTTAATAATTGTTTAAGGACTAGCAGTTTGACCTTTTCTGTGCACGGCTAAGCATCATCAACACGAGATCAAACTTGGACGTTCAACATTCACTGTACACTTTTTGATAATTCCTCCTCCTACAAGCCTGAGCTAACCATGGTGATCACATATTAATCATGTTAGTTAATGGAAACCCACCTCTGTGGCTAAGTTAGCTAACGCGCTAGTTTCATGTTAAACTAGAATGCCGATTACGGGGATATTGCGGCTATAATCTCACTCGAGTTAACTAGGGGGTGGTTTTCCCTAAATAATTTTTCACTCTTCTTCCATGCAAATGCGGGTTCACTTCCTCTATAGTCAACCTTCCCATTTCCTAACTAATTAGCGTAGTTAGTACTTAAGTGTATAATCCAAACGGGTAGTAAGACGCGGTGCTAAATAAATAAATAAATAAAAGTTAATGGAATAGAAGAAATGAAATATTTACATCCATTACTGTTTCCAGCATGTGGTCTGGCTCACTTTTTATTTAAGCCATATATGTTCCACTACCGGCTTTCTTGGTCTGTCCTAGCTTTGTATGCCCTATATTTTAACTTAATACTAGGAAAAGCAATACATTCTCTGCCATTAATTCGTCATTGCGAAAGGGTATGCCCACATTTCACGATTGATAATTTTTTTGGCCATGTCTAAGATTGAACCTGGGACCTTTAGCTTATAATACAGACACGCTACTAACTATGCTAAGGTGTCGAATTAAAATAAATAATAAAATATATGATACAAAATATTACCTTTAATGAGTGCATAAAAAAACCGCCATTCATTGACAACGCAATTTTTACCTAAGCACGATCATAAAACAAAATAAAAGAACTAATACACATTGTTAAAGAAACATTTTGGAAGAAAGCTCATCACAGTTTACTAAAGTGCATAATAAACAGTATACTTTGTGACAGAAACATATTTAATAAGAGGCATCATGATTTTTCAAAGATCATCATGGCTCACTGAGCAATGTCACCTGAATTTGCCTATATTTTAATTATCATGTCTCTAAGGCACTAATTTATCTCTCGATTTTTAGTTTTTCTATCGCAACGCTAATGGATACCCTTTAAGATAAACTTTAATTTTTGTATTCGTTTATTTTTTTCGTCTGCTTACACAAAACTCAAATTTTCTAACATATTAAGAAGTTATTTTTCTACTAACCATTTCCCGCCACCTATTTTTAAATTATAATCATTCCAGCTTATAGCTTACTGTGGAGCTGTCATTTTACAAATTTGTCAAATTTTAATTTTATTCCGTACTAATAAAAATATAACATAATAAACTTGGAAAGATGAAAATCAACTAGCCCACCCTCCCCACACCACCAACCTTTATTCAGTTCCCACATTTCCATTTTGAAATTTAAGATTTATTTGCTCATAATATATTATCTGGTTTATTAATGCTTGCGAAATTTCAGTTTTAAGCCATTCCGAAAAGTAATGTTATATTAGTTGAATCTATTTTGATCAATTTCATTTCATGGGTTTCAAATTTTAAATTATATATGTTCAGACGTCATTCGGCTCTTCGGGAAGCTTATATTTTAAATCATACAAAAAAGGTTTTTTATATCAGTTTTATAAATATCCTCATTTACTGTTTGAAATTAAAGGGTTAGACCTATATGAATGTTAAAGGTGACCACACTGAAAATTAATTTATTATCTTAGCTATGGGAATTTTGAAACCAACCCATTTCACCAGCACCCTGTCTAAATAGTAAATATTTAACAATTATTTTGTAATTGAAATGATTCCTCTATATTCCTGGAAAATTTCAGTTTTTTGCCTTAGCTAAAAGTTATGTTTAATCTTACTTTATTCTTATACCACCACTCCCCCCCCCCTACCCCCAAATCTCCCACACAATTCCTTCCCAATTTTCTCAATTTAAATTATTCACTTTCCTTTGGGTATTTGGAGTTGTCTTTATAATTTCTTGCCGAATTTTAGTTTCATACACAAAACAAAGTTGTTTTTTACACAAAACAAAGTTATTTGTATTAGTTTTGGAAATTGCCACCCACACAACCCCTCATTTAAAAAACGCTTACTTAAAAAATATCGAATTTTAAGATTACTATGGTTATCATTAACTGTCTCTCTACTTGTCTACTAAATTTTAATTTTCTAACTCATCTCAAAATTGTTTACAATTTAGCCTACCCATTTCCAAGAGTTCCTATTTGACATTTCCCATTGTTCGATTTTTCTGGTTATGGCGCAGTTCTGCTACCTTCCTGCCAATTAAAATTACCACTTTTCAGGGCCAAATGTTGGATAAATACTGTTATGAGTGGGTGAGTTGGTGATTGAGTGAGTGAGTGAGTCTTGCCATTTATTATATAGATTAATGATATTGATTTTAATGTTAGATCTTTAAAATCACTGAATTAAACGTACTATATTAACATAGGAAATCCTATATGAACCTGCGATTATGTCCCAGGTAGGCAATGGAGAAATAAAATTCCAGATGAATCATGGTTATTGACATTGTTCAAGATCCACCTTCAGGAGACATAGTTAAACATCTGTTTCTTATTGTAATTCACTGCTGGTAGCGACGAGGTCAAGGTTTCAATCTAGGCTGGTTGCATTTAAGATGGTTTCCCACATGTGATCTTACATTCCTTCTTCAACGACCATCCGGGTGCATTTTTTGTTTTCAGATAACTNATAACTACACTCTTTATTCCTGGACACGGTTAAAAAATATACTAAAGCTACTTTAATGTATTATTTGAGGTATTTATCGTGCACTTTCTGAACCGACTAACTATATAAGTTCACTATTTATAATCTATCTTAAATCTAGAACATACACAACATCCAGCCATCCAGGCGGGGTTTTCGACTCTGTAAAAAGGAAAACCCACATTTTACCAATGATACATTTTCAGCCATGCCAGGAATCGTACCCTGGACCCTTATCTCAGAAGATAGTCACGCTACCATCTGAATCAAGGTGTCGGATTGAATTAACTTTGTAACGGATTTGTTTGAGTGTGTACGAGAAAATATTTAGTTTAAGATAATTTTTATCAAGCTTATTTCTTTTTCATATATAAACATTTTTTTTCTGTTTTATAGAAAATATTTACCTTGTTTTGGTTTCTTAGCTTGTCATATAAGACGTTAGGCTAGTGAGACATTACATTCCCCTTCGTAAATCTTGTAGTGTTCATACATATAAAAGCTCACTATATTTTTTTTTATGATACAAGCAAAATAATATGCGGATGATAATTTTTAGTGGTAAAAAAAAATATTAGCCCTCTTTAGAGAGCGGTTGTGGGAGAGGGAGGGGTTGATGTGAGGGGTTAACGGGCAGGGGGAAGGGAGAAAAAAATATCTGCGCGTGGACGCTTTGATGTTATGGTTTTTTATAGTCCTCTCGGCAACTAAGACATTCGAGTGACTTGGGTTTTATTATCCAAGTTCTTCTTTGCTTTTAAAGTATGAAAGGACTCAGCGTGGGTTTAATAAAGATTAAAAAAAAAGTTCCTTCCAGTCTTGTAGGTTCCTGTCATCTCCGTCTAATACTAGTGATCCTGACGGCCGTTAAAAAGGACATAATAGGTAGCATTAAGGAACATGCGTGTGGCAGCTCCAGATAATTTTATGACCACCGATAAATTTTGCTCGAGTGGTCAGTAATCTTAAAAAAAAACAGGGTTGGTTCGTGGTAATTTACTTGGTCAGGGGCCAAAAATACAAGTAGAATATAATAAATTTATAAACCTATAGGGAGGGGAAAAAAACTGCGTGTGGTGTCGTTTGGATACCAACCTAGAGAAAATATTATTTTTAGTCATCTCTATCTTTACCACCCATCCCGATCATATGCTTAGTATTACATAAGGAATTTAAAGGAGATGTACCCGAATTAGCGATAAGAGAGAGTGATACAACATTTAGGGAAGAAACAACCTTAGAAAAGCTGTTAGTAATGGAACAATGTCCTTCACGTAATTAGAAAATAAGACTGGATGAACTTGTAGTTTAGTATGCGTGTCCGCTGATACAGAAAAAAGAAATGTTTATATTGAAAAATTTGTAATAATTAAATGCATTCTAAACAAAGTCTGGTTTGATTCTTTTTTGTTGCTTGGGACGTTTAATGCACCTTTATTTTATAAGCACACATTTTAATATACATGGATTTTAAACTAAGTGAATATAGAAAAGTACACCATTTAAGAAGAAGGATCTTCTATATATACTTTTATGTAATCAAACGTCAGATAATTTTTTTTGCAACTGTCACTTTTTTATCGATATTATCAATACCTATACGTATCCACTAGTAAAATCTTAAATATCGCATAACCACTGACTAATGTTTGAATGTTTGTTTTGATTCATATAGCTCGAGTGATGTACGCGCTAAAAATTCTGGCTTAACATGTATCAAGTAACGTATTAGAAAGTTTATAGGAGATTGCTGACAATTCATAACCATAATTGAACTAGTTGGCCAGAAAAGGGGCCATAGCTCTGAATAAAATACCTTTTCTTTTTGGCAACGAAGCTGTCACAATTCTATCTATATCGCAAAAGGGCACGCTGTGCAATGGCGTACCGTATCAGGTGACATATTGTATTCAGGTCATCAATAGCACTTGTAATTAAGGTCCCAAGGTCGAGTTCTGTAGAAGTCATGCACAATAGGTCAACTTTATTGGTCTAAGTATTGACAATTTAAACCAGCTCTTCCATGAGTGCGGGCGTCTAGTCGTTTTATTTATTTATCTTTCGACTACATTACACTTTGTATTATTCTTTAGTAACTACTATTAAACCAAAATTCGTAAACCTACATATTATTTCGGACTCACTTAATCGCCTTGCCCGCAACCTTATCCCTCCCACAAGCTATTCTGACAGATAAAGTACACGGGGAGTAGGTCACAGCAAAATTTTATTTATCACTTTTATCCCGAAAAGAATTACGGTTATATTTAAAAAAAAATCATTTCCTATTATGATCATACTGTTCACACTCAACTGTAGTGCATTGATATTTACTAATTGACTCACAAGGTAAACCACAATAGAAATAGTAAATATCTTCTCCAGAAACTTTTTAAATCAAACTGGGCTCCCCTAGATTTGAGATGGACCACTCTGACCACATGTCCATGGGGAAGGACATTGACTGGTTGATAATATTGCGGTTTTGTTTTATTAGTATGTTTCTAATCCCAACTATTTAAACAAATCAAAGTGAAAACAATGTATGGTGGGGGGGGATTTTTAAGGAAATTTACTAGAACTCACGGTTAGAGGACAAGAAACCTCAACATTTAAAACAACTTAATTATATAAGAATCAAACCATGGCTTATAATATTGAAAACTGTCTTGCAAACCGCTCATTTAACCCTACGTGTTGTTTGATTTTTGAAAATATGTTATTTTCGGGTGTATGACATAAACTGAAAGCTATATATTACATAGATTGAAATAGGAATCACAATTTTCTCTATCAAATTTTAAACCTCTTTAATAATAATGGGAGTCTCGGATTTAACGGGTCTCAATTCAACAAATCCAGACTGGGTTTTAATATATATAGATGCCTTAACGATCTTTCCCACAGTACTAGGTCTAAAGAATAATAAAATGGAATAGTTCAGCAAAGCTCGCACCAGTGGTCACACCATCTACCTCGTCAGATCCTCATTGGACGGGTGATGGGACAGTCGAGGCTAGAATCTTGGCCAGGTTTGGTTTACCACATGAGATTTATTACCTTGGTGTTCACATATTCCTTCTACACAGTAATGTATCTGCATTCTATATAAATTACCCTTATCAACTCATACCCCTTATATTGTCATTAATAACCGATAATTTACTTTCTTTGATTATATCATAAGGTATAGTTTCTTTCAGACGGCCAAGCCACTATGTCACGCTTGGACATAAAACCTTTTATATAATATTAAGAAAACCTATAAATATTCAATTTCCAAAAAATTTAACAACACTTTGACTTTCATATCTTAAAATACAAATTATCTGTAAAAACTTAGTGCTGAATGACAGACCACTTGTCTTATAAATACATAAAACGCCGAATAAAGGTTCTTCCAGAGACGAATCGACTATATGCCTGTTCTCCAATTCGTGAACACAGTTAATAATTTACGCCTACAGCTTCTATGAATCCATCCGCCGTGAATCATGAGCCCATGTAGTGGACTTTGCTAACCTCATACAACTGTATCGCATTACAAGGATTACCGGATGACGTAAACCATACATGGGCATTGTTCCGCCCAAACCATCAAAATGGTTCATCCCCTTTTTGATTCAAACACTCCCAGGAGTGGTATCATAAATTCAAACATAACGTTGCAAACGTGTGTTGCGCTTGCGCACGAAGTATTGTGTAGAAAAAAATAGTATTATACTAAAATAATAATAATAATAAATTGGATGCGTTATCAAATACAAGGCAGAGCGAGATGGATGTAAAAAAATTCGAGAGATTGTAGGTTGGACGAAAACACAGTTAAAATAAACTTGTTTTATTACCGTTGTGGGTTGAGAGAAGGGCTTCCATCAATTCATCCATCTATCTGAAAAAAACCGGATGGCCGTTAAAATACAGGGATTTTTTTGGGGTATCTGAAAAAAATTGGTTAAGATAGGTAATACAAAAATAACTAAGAAAAACTGATATATTTGAGAATTTTAAATAAATAAATAGATATGTATGCTTTAAATAGTAGAACTTTGCACAGAATAAAACGCGAACTGTAGAAGTAAAGACTTGGATTGGAACACGTGTCTTATTCCTCCCTAATTGAAAAAACAGCTCTTATCCAGCCCCTCACCTTATTTTCACCCAGAAATATAAGGTTGCTTAGCAAATGCATAATAACCTCCATCAATGTTAAATAATCCTGTTATAAACATCAACGACATGAGTCCCCACGAGTCTATTTTATGACAATAGAAATTTAATTCCTCTAGAGCAGCCTTTTTCAAACTGTGCTCCATGGAGCTTTTGGATTCGTGAGGAAAATTTAATAATATTTCTTCTTTGTTGTTAACAGTTGAAAATCTAATTAATAGTTAGGATTGCCAATTTATTTTTTAAATCTGAATAAAGTACACTCCGAAAGGTAGCAACTTATAATTCACTGAGCACGCGAGGTATGATATTCCTCCACACATGACTGCAGAATAGTTTGCCTAGCTACGCCCAACACCTAAGTTAGAGAAGGCCTTAAGTCGTTAAATTATTTCTTGAATATTGTGAAGGAGTGATGGGGTAGTGGTTATGTCTTTCAGTGATGCCCGAATGGTTTTATTTAATAAATTAATTTTACTTTATTGTTCTGATAATGATAAAATCAATAACTAATATTTACATACTAAGTTAATTAATTATGTTTGCTCTCATTAACATACGGGCTGGTATTTTTTTTATGTAATAAAAGTTTAACCACGTCAAACGTTATTTGGACACTGTTGCCCACATTGATTGGTTTTACATGATAACATAAAGCAAGTCTCCCCTTTTCCAGAATCTTCATTACTGTTTATAGCCAATTATGTAATTATTAATGATTAATTATTATATTCCACATATGTAACTTAAATAACAGATTAACTCTAAAAGATTTTTACTTTATTTGTAAGAAGCTGAGTTTTAAAAAAACTTTTGTAATTTAAGGGTCCCAATCCTAATTTAAAATATTTTATTTTATTTCCGGGTGGACAAAAAATAAAAATTTATAAAATATCATCCATTGGACATATCTTAGTTATAAAAATGAATTTATTTGTTTCTTCAAAGTTATTATGACTGTGTATAACTTTGTGGGAGCATAGTTCAATTCCATACTTTATTAAATGTTACCATAGCGGCAATAATATTACTATTAGTAAAATGCTTTAATAATTAATACTTTGATTAAGTAAAGGTGTGGTTTATTAAGATTTGCGTTGATTATTATTATTTTATAATAAATTTAAAGTATAATGTTAACTGTGTTTTTTTGTGTGTCAAATCTGTGTTTTACTAAATCAATTCTGGAAATCAAAACAATAAAACTGGCCATATCGTAGGCTAGTAATAATACATTATCAGAGTGAGGAGGTTTAATTGATAATTGAAAAGCAAGGATAAATATTGCTTTGTTTTACGAGCTTAAAACCACTTTACATAATATCTCTGCTTTTTTTAAGGTTTGGAATATAGATATATTCAAGTAAAAATATATTATAGTTCTGTTCTATATTTAAGAATATCTGTCTGTACCCAAGGATACCTGGAATTTCACAACCTATTGCGGGGCATTTATTACTATTCATCATGATGTCTCCTAGGAGAGGATTTCACATACATACAGTCAGGGGTTGATTTTCTTTTAAAGATACGGCCGGATTTATTTATCTCCTGAACCATTTAACCAATTGCGGTGTGGTTGTTACTTTTGTACTGGATTAATATCCAGGCAGGCTTTAGCTTTATTTGTGAATAATCAGGTGTTTCGGTGGGAGTCCCAGTGAAGGACCAGCCGAATGTTTGTATACATTTATGGAACAACAAAATTAGTGTGGGGTACTTTTTATTATTCGTTAGTGTATTTATCCAGGCATTTCTTAGGTTAGTAATTATAACTGGGTGTATTGGTTTAAGTCCCGGTGAAGTGCCAACTGGATATTTGTATATATCTATGGAACCACTTAACCGCTTTAAATGTAGTTTTTTTTATTGTAGAATATTTATTCAAGCAAGTTTTAGAATGATTTAATCATGTTTTGTGTTGTGAGTTGCGGTGAAGGACCAGCCGGATATCTGTCAACAACTGATTCCGTAGTTAATTCTATCTTGTAGGATATCAACCGGGAAAATTGTTGTATGACATACTTAGGTCTTGGGGTTCGATTCCCGGTTAAGGCTTCGGATAGATGTTGTGTATATTTTATCTAGGATATTTATAACCACATAAGCGATTGCAGTGTAATTTTTTTCAACTAGGCTTACGTAGTTTTTATATCCAGGCAGGTTTTAACATTAGTTTAATCAGGTGTTTTGCTGTGAGTCCCTGTAAATACTGACAGGCCTAGTTATAATGGATTTTGTGGATCAGCCAGAAGGTGAAATTCCGTTCTTCCGTGAAGGGGATCATACAATCCAGAGGGAACTAGAGGAGAATATCTATAAGTAACATAATCTTAACTATTTCAACCATATCTACTACTAATTACTGGGTGATAGTGATTAAAAATATACAAATTAAAGGTGATGTAACCACATTTTCTTGGAGGAAAGTTGGAGAACAATTTAAGAAAACGTGTCTCAATATTCCCAGCCAGGACTAAAACCCTGTTTCATCCATCACTGAAAATGGACCATATAATATTTTTTTTGTCCACATGAACACCGAAGCAGTATAATATACATTATCTACCGTATTTCCTAGACTATTAATTTTACTTTGTAATTTTGTTTAATATAAGATATTAAATATTTTATTTTGTGAGTGTTACGAGCAGATATCTCACTGGTCTAGCAGTTGACATTCATACATCTTCTAAACATTTATGTTTTGCAGTAAGCCAACAGTTATTACTCCTTCCAAATTAATTTCAATAACAAATAAATGATGTATTTTGTAGGCTGCTTTACTACTATTATGTTAAAATCTCATACTCCTCAAATAATTGTACTAGCTACGCTAATGATTTAGGAATTGGGGAGGTTGAATATAAATTGAACATGAATTTTCGTGGAGGGAAAGTGGAAAACTATTTAGGAAAAACTACCCCCAGTTCACCCGAGTGAGATTCGAACCTCGATCTCCCCGGCAATATAACTTATCATGAGACTAGCACGTTAGCTAACTACGCCACCGAAGCGGGTCACAAACTAGTTATACGATGGATATCTACAGGATCCTGATAACTGATTAAAATTCAATCAAATAAAAAATGACATATTGGACTCAGGAATCGAACCCAACTCTCCTCAATACAATTAACAACTAGTGAAAAGTGGCCTTGGATGCGAGTAGAACCAGAATGGATTAGTTGCAGAACATTGGCGTGCAAAGCCAAAGGTCTCGGGCACAATTACCGTGTATATGTTGTCATTTTTAAAATCATTGTACTTAAGGGTATCTCACTGAAAACATATTTTGGAAAAATTTATTTCGATCAATAACACATTACACGAGACAGTTTTTGCGATTGTGTCCTACTGTTTATATGTCATGAAACAAGAGTGGAGTTTGGAGACTTACGTGCAATATAATGAAGTTAAGGGCTGAAAATATCTCCCTCCTCCGCATCTCAATGAAAAGTACATGAACGAAATAGCGGATAACGCGCCCTCCCCTGCCACTAAACAAGATTGCAACGTTAGTTAATACCGTGAAATTTATGTGCTACCTATATGAATACAATAAACTCCTCAGAACAATTAGGTTCCTGGTAGAATAACCTTCCTGGCTACAGGAAACTGGTCGTAGAAAGGGATTTCAACATTCCGCTGTCCGGGAGAAGGGATTACACGGTTTTGTGTTTGAAATAATGCAGGAAATCGGTAGTGTAGTTGGGCTTCTCTGCAGAATTTCTGTGGGGGTGTAAGTCCAAATAGTTCTGGACTGTTAATAAAAGTTTTCTGCCATCTTCCTTAACTATGCAGATGTAAAACTATTGCGGGATAGCTTGGGTATAAACCATAAGACGGACTTTATAGTTCCTGCTGTAAATTACATTTTATAGAAGCTTGAGGATGCAGTTTTTACAAAACAAACAAGCATCGTGGGGGTAAGGGAGGTGGGGGAGTCTTAAGTTATAGAGGTTTGTTACTTATGGGTTATATTTTTGCTTCAATTTAGCCAATAGCTTAGCTATAGATATTTTAAAAGGCGTATTGCTAAACTGTTGTTTAAGTATCATTCCGAGATATTTTCATATTTACATAATTGAAGAAGGGATATGGAATACAAAACTCTAGGAAATGTATCCGCGTTTAAGTGACAACAGAGTTGTAAACCATTTAAAATGTTATCAATAGGCCTATCCAGGATTCGAAACTATGACCTCCCCATCACCAACAACATTTAAAACTTAAACTACGTTTATGTAAGGGGAACAGGTGTAAGGCCTATAGGATATTTTTTGCTTAATGTTTTGGACCTGCTTCCTACTACCCGTTTGGGTTATACGCATTCGTAATAGTTACAATAATAATAATAATAATAATAATTATTATTATCATTATTATTATTATTATTATTATTATTATTATTATTATTTAGCACTGCGTCCTACTACCCGTTCGGGTTATACGCTTTAAGTACTAATTACGCTAATGGATTAGGAATTGGGAAGGTTGAATTATAGGAAGTGAACCCGCATTTGCCTGGAGGGAGAGCATTTTGGAAAAACCACCCCCAGTTCACCCGACCGAGATTCGAACCTCGATCTCCCCGTCCTCAGCAGTCGAGCTCAACACGACAAGTGCGTTAGCCAACTACGCCACCGAGGCGGGTAATTACAATAATGATTTAGGTAGTATTAAGGCTGAATTAAGTGTACCCGTATTTGTGTGGAGTGAGAGTGGAAAACCATTTATGAAAACAACCAGAGTAAACCTGACCGGGGGTCAAATACCTATCTCTTCGTCATTGACTGTTTAGTATGGAAGTATGCAGTATGGCAGAATGACGGGGTGGACCATTTTACCACCGAAGCGGTTATAAGGTATTTATAAACTTAGCTCCTTCTACGAGGCAAAAGTGGTCAAACTGGCAGCTCACCGGCCAAATGTAACCCACGCGGCAGAAAATGTGGCCCTCACAATATTCTGGAGGAAGATTAAAGGAAAACCCTCGATGGAAGACATGAAATAGATAATGATTAAAATAAAAAAAGTTATGATGCATTTAATTATGTATTTGATTAGTAAAGATATGAACCGCTTCGGTGACCTCATGGTCTAAGGAACTACTCTCTAGACTAGACTACCGATGACGGGGAGATCGAGATTCGAATCTCGGCCCTATGAACTGAGGGTCATTTTCCCAAAATTATTTTTAACTCTCCTTTCTAGCAAATTCGGGTACACTTCATACAAATATACCCGTTCTCATATCTAAAACCATTATTATAATTAGTATATAGGCTTTCAACAGCAATAAGACGTGGTGTTAAGAAAGTATGTGTACTGTATACTTATTATACATTATTTCGTGAAAATTTGTCTGTGTGAATATTTCTAAATACATTTTTGGGAGATTAATACACTCTATTTGGAAACAAATTTGAAATATTATATAACAAATTATTTCTAAGTTTTGAAAGTAATAATTATTTATTAAATGTTATTAGAAGTTCTATATTAAGTTGATGAGATTACTAAATACATCTTCATCTCTCGGTCCAAACTGATTCGACACTTGGGATGAAAAACTTTGGACCACCCTGATCTAAGCTACTGTATTTCCGTATCCTCCGTTAAAGTCAGTCTAAGACGCACGTGTATTCTGGTACGGTAGCCGGATATCAAATGTTTGGTAGAATGGAAAGCATAGGGATTCTTCTCGTATCTCCACCTGTTCTTGGTTGAAGGAGCTTGTTTGTCTTCCAGTCATTATCTTAATCCCTTTCATAACTCCAATCTCTCCACTCCCATCTACTCCATTTTACTCGAGTAATTCCTTTAATGCCGCAAGCTTATATTTCTTTTAAGGTACTTGGCTTTTAATGTAGAGACGTGTTTAAATTAGAAATATCATGTGGCATAAATCCAGACTTGAATGTTTATCTTACAAAACCGATCTTTGTATATAAAATTTGTTGTGAGTATGTTATAATGTATAAAAAGTAGGCTTATTATTTGACATATTATTATTATATATATTTATAGTACATGTGCTTTAAATTTAAAATGTAGATAAGTGTATAGACGTTTGATTTAAATGAACATGTGTGGGTATTAATAGAAGAATCACACAACAAATTTTTATATATATATATAAATTTAACATAAAACGGTTTTATTAGATATTGACCAAATTGTAAAACTAATTTTTTGGAAAAAGTACGTATTAAATTTTTACATATATTTATTCGCTTGGAAATAAATTTGAGCTTGAAATAATTATAGTCAAAGTTCAAAATTATAAAATTAGAAATGGCCCATACCTTGGAAAACAATTTTCCCAAGTTAATTTATTTTCAATCTGTTTACTATCCCCTTTTTTCCCAATTTTATTTTACCGTTTAAGGTTCTTAGATGTACTTGAAAGTTTAAACCATAGTTATGATTATATTAGTGTCCTAATTTCATAAAATGACGAATTTCTTTTGCTTCGTCACTATTAAATAAACAAAACCTTGACTCACACAGATTAATCGGGTCTAAATTGTTAACTCATAAAGACCTCTTGGAGAGGCTGTTGAGATTATAAAACCTTTCCTAACAGTTTTTGTATGTTTTTGGGGGGACATTTTATAATTTAGATTGTATTAAGTATTAAAGTGCTTAAAAATGTGATTGTTCAAATATAAACACTATAACCAATTTAATATGATACTTGTATACATATGTAGTTTTTAAAAATTTAGTCGCCTATAACAGGTCAACATTTATTTTGAGATAGAAGTAGCGTGTCAATCAAATTGATTGAACACCTACAAGAAAAAAAGTTCATTATTTATCACTATTTATGTAATTGGGTGCCACGTTGGAATTATATCAAGATATTGAAGATAAAATACCTCAAAGTTTATAATCTCTTATACAGAAAAATACGTATTGCCCTACGTTCAAACACGTGGTTAGTCAAAAAATAATTGTCTTTTGATTATTGCTGTTCTAAATATCAAAGAAGAGGACTAATATTATTATAGTTATGAATAAGATATGTGAATGCATACCCTTTGTTATAAGATGGGGTCAGATGAAGAAACTTACAGCCGGCCATGCGGCCCTCAAAAAGGTGGAAAATATACATCTATATTATTTCTTTGCATAAAAATAACAGTGAAAATCAAATAACTAAATTAATACTGATACATTTTGATATAGGATATGTGTGTATAAACTCACCACGGCCAGATGTCTGCAGATATCATTAACTCACTTCTAAATCACAGGATTATCTATAATGGCGGCTCCACGTGGCACAAGACTCGCCTGTTCAGTAGGGGAGATAGCCTGAAAATGGAGACCGGCGCTTCGACCTCTTGCGCAACTGCGCCTCTGGTGGCCGACAGAAGAAGCTCGTCAGTTTCTATCTCTTCTCTTTCCCTTTCCTCGTTTATCCTTCCTTATTTTTACCTACGCTTCTCAATTCGTTCCCCTTTTCTTTTCTCCTCCCTGTTCATGTCTGGTTGTGAGTATATATGGGACGCGCCGCGGGTTCAACACTAGAGAGCGGTTCTACACAGCCAAGGATCAACAACGAACCGCTGCCGGTGAATAACCAAGACGGGTCATGGAGTCTGGGTCGTCGGAATCGCCTCCATAGCGTCATTGAAGGAGGATGAATCGTCCTATTCAAAGCGCTGGTTACGAGGACGCCGCAGCTAGGGTATTGGTATCCAGCGGTCGTCATTTAGTCCCTAGTATTTAGTTAATAAGTTAGAAGAAACTTTATTTTGGTTTAACGTGATGCAAATAGTTATTCAGAAGTCCTTTTATTAAATGCAAGAGAAAATGTTTTTGGATTCTAGTGTCATGTTCAGGACTAGTTATCTTCAATATGGAAGAAGTACCTTGGTTATAGTATGCTTTTTTAGTCTGATGGACAAGTCAGATTTTAATGACTCATTTAGTCAATTGCTGAGTGCATTATTGTGTTATTGGACACTGTCCTAACGTTAAAGCCTCCGGCTTAGAAAAATGTTAATTTTAGTGTTGCTGATTTACACTAACTCGCAAGTTCCGATAAATCTTGAAGGGAAAAGTATTCATGACACCTAAAACGTCATGTGCATCAGTTCTTTGTTATTGATGGTTATCGCCAGGAAGTCTATTTCTTTCTTTTGTTTTACGCAGTTCAGTTGTAAATGATATAGATTTGATTATGCGGTCATTGTTCATGGAAAGTATTAGTTTGGGTGTGCAACCCGTGGAAATTGGCCTATTGTCATAGTGGGGTCCGCGCAAATAATACTATTTTGTTTTGGCCTGTAAATAGGTTCCTAAATTTTGTATTAGTTCTAAAGGATGTTAATGTACTATTGAATGCTCTGGTAGTACCGTAAGGGAACATGTCCGGCCATAGTACTTTAATGACGCCTGGCCCTTAGCCATCAATCAGCAGGATTCACAAGCCAATTATCCAACAAATTTAGTGGATCCCTGTTAATATTCAACCCTGACAAGTGAGACTGTATAAATGTTATCTTATAAATTTGTTCTATATTTTGCTTTAACTAATTCTCAAATTACTCTCCTTTTAGAAATTTTACAGCCTCTTGCCTGGTCACTGTGTTGCCCAGGTAGCCACAAGTAATCAATTAATCTAAGTTTATTTGCCTTGTGAAGAAATTTAATAATCTATAATTTTCTATCTTATTGTAAAACTTGTACATTTATGCACTAATTGTTTACTAAATAAAACTATATTGTCAAATTGATAAGTTCAGTTTTCTAATTTAGTATAAATGTATTGTGTGTAATCACAGTGCAAAGATCTAAGGTTACATTTTTAATTTTATGTTCAAGATATAAACAACAAACGTGAATTAGAATGGTTTTCTTCGTTCACTACATACCGCTTACTAGTGGCGCCGTTGACACTAGCCAATAGCGGTGCAGTAGACACTAGCAAATAGTGGCGCCGTTGGCATTAGCCAATAGCGGCATAGTAGATACACGATCACCCCAAGTCCAAAAATTGATCAAGGATGGCCGTAATATATGTTCCCTGGCTATCCTTAAATAAACAACATTAATCTACCACAACATTCCCAGATTTTAAATCGTTCATTTAGAAAATGATATAATATAGTAACACTAAAAGTTTGATTTTGGTAGGAATAACGGTAGAAGTTAGTTACTAAAGTTATCAGAACATTTGTAGTATAGTCATACATCAAATGATCTGCAGCTATCACTTTTGATAGATAGTATCAGTACCTATAAAATAACGCAAATAATTTAATAAAATGCTATTAATGTTGGCCGCAAGGAAATATGTTTGAATTTTCTCTTCTGTTCTGGTATAAATTGGTCAAGGATACAAGGAGATACAAATAGAGAAAGTCAGTTTAAATTATTATTTTATTTAAAGTAAGGTTCAAATAGAAAATATAGGTCTTTAACCAAGTCTACAGATAAGAAAATAACCTTTTCTGTGACCAATCCCTAAGATTATTTTCGTGAATATAACAGAACAGAGAACTAATAGCTTGCATCGATTGAATAGGATGATTGACGTGACCACCTTCAAAAACAATTACTTTTGTCCAGAAATATACGATTTATTAAACAAAATAAAGCTTTTAGAATAAAGAAACCAATGGTATCAAGTCATAAACTGATAACAAAAAGGGACTATAGTATAAATAAATATTCTGTGCCAGCAATGCACTTTAAATATGAAGGAGGTATATTACATTGAAAGGCCATACACAGTTGACACACCCAGGTGTTACCGTCTATTCTTGGTGGTAATTGAGTAGCATAACCTCATTAAGAATGCCCCAACAATGTGTAATTAAATCCCATACTTTTACATATATAAGCCGAGAAGCCAAAAAAATACAAAGTGGACAAATCCACCTAAACCTAGTCTTTGCACTGAGGGTGCGAGACAATAGATAGTTGCACCCAGCTATCATCAATAACTCTATACTAGTCATCCCCACTGTCCCAAGTCATAAAGGTGGACAAATCCCCCTATATTCACAACGATAGAACCATTCTACGATAAAACAATGTAGCCTATATCTCAAATGACATAGGGAATTATAGAAAGCAATAGAACACTAACGTCTATAAATTATGGTGCTGGAAAATAGGGACACTGGCTTCTAAATTCAACCAAAGCTTGATTACTTGTATTAGGACGTATTTAAGTCATCAATTAATGTAATTTCTAATTTTCCTACACGAATATAACCCTCAAGTTCACGCCACATCCCAGCAACATTATGCAATACTCTGAGTGAGTGAGCTACTCCTAACAAATGGCATTATTATATTATATATTGATTTTTAAAAAACTTTACTTCTTAAGAGACATATTTATATATACAGATGTGTACGATTGTTTGAAATGACTTTTCCTTATTATATTAATTAAATGAATCCAGCTTCAGTTTCTACGTGATATAACGCGCTAATCTTGTGTTGGACAAGACTGTCAAAACGAGAAGATTGGGGGGTCAATCCTGGTCGGGTGCACTGAGAGTGGCTTTCCCTAAATAGTTTTCTCTCTCCCTCTACCCAAATGCTGGTGAAATTCCTACAAATTAAGCCTTGCTAATCCCTAACTCATTAATGTGATTGGTACATATGCTTATAATCTGAACAGGTAGTAAGACGTGGTGCTAAAAAATTTAAATGAATAATTTGTTTGTCATGAGTATTGCGCGATATCTGCAGCATGCAGAAGGCTGACATTTTAAAAATTAGTAGCACCTGTGCACAAACAAGTGAACCTCAAAGCTGGATTTTTTTTAAAATAATTCTATTAGATCTTTTTTAATTAATTAAAAACAGGACTGGGCCCTGGGCAACGCAAGGCTTAAAGGCACGAACCTTAAAGTTACCTTGCACGTAGAATCATTAAACTAAAAACATCTATCCCGGGAAGCACTGGGTACATAAACTAGTATTATATAAATATGAGAGTCACATTTCACAGACAAAACCAAATTTTGTTAAAAGTTTTATAATTCAGTTTAAAAGTCTTGAGTTTTTTCTTCTTCTTGAACTTTTTATTACAAAATTGGTGTATTTAATTTTCCTAATGTAACGTGCTCTACCTTTTAAACAAGGGCAGCAATATTCTGAACATCCTACTTCCTTTTCATATACCTATATGTATATATATGTATATATATATACATATATATACGTTAAACTTCATCAGTATTAAAATAACGTATAGTTTGTATGAGTACAATATTTTATATATATAATTTATAAAGTATTCTATATCATTTATTTGAACTATTTAACATGCACTTTCTGAATCGACTGATTATATCATCACACAACCTATAAACTAAATTAAATCTAGAAAAGATACAACATCAAGCCGCCGGCCGTTAATACACTATCGAGAAGGGGTAAATCTACATTTCACTAATGATATATTTTTCGGCCGTGTTGGTAATCAAACCAGGGATCCTTAAATTAATATATAGACACACTACTGATTGAACTATATCAAACAAATATACTAATAACGTTAGTAGTAAATAACCTTAAAACTACAGATTACCTGACAAGTATGCATTTTATACCAGTATAAAACTGTCATTTATGCTTTCTCCTTTTTTCCCCCTTAAATATTAATTATAACTAAATCCTATTTTTTTTCTAGTATCTAGTTGTTTTATTCCCAAAAGTGTAGGCGCCATGAATTTGCTTAGTCCTATAAGTTGTTTAGGTATGTTAGATCTTTTAAAATTATTTTTAAGAGCTTATTGTTTGGTAAAGACATTTGCAGAATAGTTAAGTTGCACAATTCTGGATGTTTAAATTTAGTTCTCTAAAGGTCACTTCACACGTTCAATATTACTGGACTGATGCGAACTCCCGTCAGTATTTGCTTGTTTGACAGTAATACTGTCATTAATATAGAACGTGTGAAGGGTATACAAATATTTTCGTCATTATCACTTCATCCATCACTTAACGCACATCTATTATAGTAAGCAAACCTTTAAAATATTTGCCATACCCGAAGTGAAAGTGTTTTGTTACTTCTGGGAATCACCAACCGCAACAACTCTTTAAAAACATCGGAGCTAGTTATAAAATAATTCTTGAAATCATAAGGGTCGGAAATCTATCTTTCTTTCACTAGTGTTAGATGTATATGTTTTTCACGCTTTGCAATCGACTCTTAAGCCCATCGCTTCCGGCCTATCGTCAGTAATATTGAACGTGTGAGGCGACCTTTAGCCCACTAGCAGTGGACAATATTATTATTATTATTATTATTATTAGCACCGTGTCTTGCTACCCGTTCGGGTTATACACACTTACGCTAATGTGCAATGGTAGGGTGATTGAGAGATGAAATGAAGGGCCTACAGTCTAACGTGGAATCCGAACCACGGTGGAGACCTGGCACTCCTCACATTCACAAGATGTCTTGTCAGAGGTGAAGGAAGGGTTTGGTAATCAGATAAATATTTGCCGGGACCGAGGATTGAACCCCGGATGCCAGTATAGAAGTCTGACACCTTACCCCTAGACCACCAGGTCACCTAGTGTGGATAATAAAGTTTCTTGAAAGTGAAGGGAATGTCGGGGAGGCTGGTCAATTGTCAATAGTCTTTTATTTACATAATATATCCGGGTCATCATAGTGATAACCTTTAAGAGAGAACATACAAAAATAAATGGTACGGAGCTCTGCATTGACTTTCTCACTTTATTGTTTAAAAATGGAAATATTTACTCAAAACTCGTAAATATGTGATCAAAAAAATATACACTAGCAAACCCAAGAATAAATAGCACTATCCTTTTGTAAAACATTTTTGAGTCACGGTTTTAAATTTTATAATTTTATTTTTAAAGAATTGATGTCCTCAATTGTATGTTTGGACCGATAAAAAAAAGATCAATATTGGGTCCACAAGGGTCAACACTTCGTATTAAAATTTCAACTTCCGGTTAAAATTTTAGACATTTTGTTAGGTGTTGCACATCTTCATGTCATCGCATAGCTATTAAACTTCTCATTTATAAATTTTGACAAATAAAAAAATAATATTGACTATTGAGTCTAAAATGGATATAGACCATTGTTGTACAAACATTTTTCCTAAGAGGTTTAAGGAAAAATAACATAAACTTTTTTAGATACTTACTTATATTTAATTACTCTATAGCATTGGAGAATTATTGAGTTAAAACTCAAGCAGTATATCTTTACAACTAAAGCTCACAAAATTGTATTAATATATTTGCCAATATCTAAGAAACTGTTCGTTTTATAAAAATATATTCCATTTAAAAGTTTTTTATTTTTAATAGGACTACAATTTTGCAAAGTTAAGTTATTTAGTATTTCAAATAGTTGCGGAGATACGGAAATTTCAGCTTCTGTAAAGTACCCTAAAAGTCATTTTCATGGGAAAATGAAAATAGCCAGTTTATTATAATCTTAATCAACGACTCGATACGAACTTTAAACAAAATCGTTATAGCCGATTTTGAGAAATTTATTTTTTCTCTCTTCACCCTTTATTAAATTACTATTAATTTTAAGTTTAAACAGACACACAGAAAAACGGCATTACAAAGACAAATTTTTAGCGTTCGGTGGGTCATGAGACGTTGACATCCATCAACATTTCGGGTTAGGTTTTTTAACGGTGGCAATACTTTAGCCTTTAGTGTTCAAAAAGTTTAACAAATATATAAATATTTGCGTATAGCTTGAAAGTTATTGGTTTTATAAAGATATGGTTCAATTAGAATATTTGTAAAGATAAGTAATTTCATTTCTCAAATAATTTCGGAGATATGATACAAAATGAGAATTTATCCATCATCCCGGAGCCCTTTAAGTCATTTTTCCGAAATATTTAGGGTAGCCATTTTGTTTGTAATATTTATAAATGTTTATAAATGAAATTTAATCAAAATCGTTAGAACAGATTTTGAGAAAATTGTTTTCGCTCTTTTTCCCTTCAGTAAACTACCCTTAATAATATGGTTCGATATCCAATTCCAAAAACCCTTCGGGGCAACCCTATGAAAGCCCTAGATACCAAGTTCTAGCCCAGTCGGTAAAATAGTTTAGGCTCTAGTTGGAGGTACAGACAGACAGACGGACGGAAATTCAAAAACCACTTTTTCAGATTTTGGTGGTCATGAAACGTCGAGCTTCATCAAAATCTCTAGTTCGATTTTTTTTGACGATCACAATACTTTCTCTACCTGTAAGATAGTGAGAAATTAAAAAAGGATAGCATAACTTAATTAACCAGTGATATTTGTTTGGATTGCATATGTTAAAATTTACAACATTTGTCCAAAACGACAACTTCAGAACACATCATAAACATGAACATAAATAGATTGCATTTTTTTTATTTGCCAGAGGAGTTTATTTCAATGGTGAAATATGAGTTATGTGAGAGGAAAACTAATTATCTTTCGATAGTTAACGCTTAGTGTGCACACCTAGAATTTATATTATTTTGTCTATTTTGTTTACAAACAACCCATTTGAGAAATAAAAAATAGATACTTCCATTTGTTCAAAGGATGGAAGAAGAGAGAGAGAGAAAGGAAGTGGTAGCTGGAGCCAGGTACTGACGATATTTTACTCTTTTTAAAGATTTATCATTCGGTCTTTCGGTATACATCCCATCATTTGTTAAAACTAAGACTTTCCCTGGTAGCTCTTTTAAAGCTCTCTTTTTTCTTTTGAAAATAAATAGGGGCTCGCTACACACCTCTCTTTGAATCCCATATATTCTTTTGATTTCTCTTCTTAGCGTTTACATTCTAGAAGGGAAATTTAACATCTATAAACTATACAATAAATTATATTTGACTGATAAAAACTAAATATAATAAGAAATATTAAGCTATATTATCCACTTCAGTGGCCGCATGGTATAAGATGCTACTCTTGCCGGTGCCCTAGACTGCCAATAATGGGGATATTGAGGTTCAAATATCGGTCGGGTGTACTGAGTTTTATCCAAAATGGTTTTTCACTCTCCCTCCACGTGAGTATGAGAACACATTCTCGAAATATAACCTTTCTCGCCACTAAAACCATTAACATAATTAGGATATAAGCGTGTGACCCAAACGGGTAGTAAGACGTGGTGTTATTAAGAAATGTGTCCAACTAGTATTTAGGCCTGTCTACAACAGGATATTTATAATAATAGCTAACCTATAAAAACCGATTATATAATCGATAAGGCCATTGAAGATTGAGCTTTGCTTGTAAAAAAGTATATTTCCACCAGTTATTACGCGAGAGAAGGTAAAGTGAGACTGAACTAAATTAATTATATTTTTGTTAAATAAAAAGTTTCAGATTTCTAGTTTATTATTATCTAAGGAATGTGTGGAAAATAAGGGAGGGTGGGAGAGAAGATGTGAAAACACAAATATTAGGTAATTATATATATATATATATATGTATATATATACACGCTATATATATTTTATTGTGAGCTATAGTATGTAAGCCTTAGTTCAGAGGCTATCTTACGTCTTAATATACATGATAAGTATAAGTAAGGTTGTTGGAGAAAATGTACCCGGATATCTGTGAATGGCAAAGAGAAAAACCTCAGTGATAAATGAAATGTGGGAAGTTAATTCCAAAGCATATGGCCTAGATTTTAACTTTGATCAACTTTATTGAAGCAATCCAATTTATGGCAAGACTGACAATTTAAACAGAATGACCACCACTGCAAGTAAAAAAAATTTAGTCTCTAGAATAAAATATAATTTTAAATACGTGACCTATTGTTTTTGCAATTATGAGTTTAGTAACTCAACAATGAGGTCTCACAGAGAATTACTAAGACCTTGTGAGGTTATATATAATATGTTGTAGTTATTTTGGACTAATATAGGGTGGAAAGGGGGTTACAAGAAGGTGATAAGTCAACACAGATTGTGTTAGAGCCTATCTTATCTTGTTTGTAAATACCCTGAAGGAACTGCCTCTTCTTTTCATCCAAGACTTAAAACGTATTTTTATTTTATTAACATACCAGTTTTGTACTGAGCTGTTTGATATTGATCTGACTCCTTATCAAAGAGTTTGGAATCCATTTAGAATTCTGGCCAAGTTCAGTTGCGATTTCCCCAATAAATATTTGTTCATCCTATAAAGTTATTGATAGCCTTTATGAAAGAATCATTAATATACAAAATCTTGTTTATTGAACCTTGTAATTATTAGTTTGGTGGTAGTTAGTGTTGAGACATTGAAAAAAACTGTGAAAAATCAACCTAGGCTATGCATTAAAATTTAAAAAAAAGCATATATAAACTACGTGTTGAGACAAGAAATATTGAGCTTATTTGAATAACTGAGCACTTCACTTAGAATCGTTTAAAGATGCTTTATTTGTATTTGAAAAATTTACTAGAACTGATTTTAGTTTGTATTACAATATTTAACACCCACATCTGTGGTCCTGTGGATATGGGCGTCAGTCTCTTACCTGGTTCATCGGCTACGAATATTGTATTCTGGCTGAATATACTAAGGTGATTTTCCTGGAGGAGTTTCAACATTCAATCCATACAAATACTCGTACACTTCTCATAAATTCAAGCTTCCTCATCCATACACCATTAATTTTAATAAGTAGTCAATAGTCCAGATGGGTGATAAGACGTGGAGTGGTGCAAGAAAAAAATGATCACATCATGAATCATGATGTAGTGCGTTCAGATGGGGTATTTGTTTTTGTTCATAAAACGATTCATAAATATTAAATGATAGATGCAGCAAATAGCGTACGTAGCATAATTTTGTTTGTTTGTATGATAATTTATTGTTTGTAAATATCTTTATTTACATGAACAGTAAAAAGACAGGAAACACATAGAATACAGAAAACATCAGCCCCGAAGGGCTCTCGAATTCGAGCATTACGTAGAATAAAAATAAAAACATCAATGGTAGCATATGGAATTAGCCTTATATTAAAGCTATAGATAGTCCTACTGGTTGCCTTGTCCCTGCAACATCCAACATTAGTACATTGTGAACCATTAGTAGCATGGACCCCGTAACAGCCAACATTATCAGAATATGACCTACTGGCAGCCTAACCCCTGTAACTTTCAACATTAGCAGAATATGAACTACTGGCAGCCTAAACCCTGTAACATTTCAACATTAGCAATTAATGAACTACTGGCAGCTTAACGCCTGTAACATTCAACATTAGCAGAATATGAACAACTGGCAGCTTAACCACTGTAATATTCAACATTAGCAATTAATGAACTACTGGCAGCTTAACCCCTGTAACATTCAACATTAGCAGAATATGAACTACTGGCAGCCTAACCCCTGTAACATTCAACATTAGCAATTAATGAACTACTGGCAGATTAACCCCTGTAACATTCAACATTAGCAGAATATGAACAACTGGCAGCCTAACCCCTGTAACATTCAACATTAGCAATTAATGAACTACTGGCAGCTCAACCCCTGTAACATTCAGCATTAGCAGAATATGAACTACTGGCAGCTTAACCCCTGTAACATTCAACATTAGCAATTAATGAACTACTGGCAGATTAACCCCTGTAACATTCAACATTAACAAATAATGAACTACTGGCAGCTTAACCCCTGTAACATTCAACATTAGCAGAATATGAACAACTGGCAGCCTAACCCCTGTAACATTCAAAATTAACAAATAATGAACTACTGGCAGCTCAACCCCTGTAACATTCAGCATTAGCAGAATATGAACTACTAGCAGCTTAACCCCTGTAACATTCAGCATTAGCAATTAATGAACTACTGGCAGATTAACCCCTGTAACATTCAACATTAGCAGAATATGAACAACTGGCAGCTTAACCCCTGTAACATTCAAAATTAGCAAATAATGAACTACTGGCAGCTTAATCCCTGTAAAATTCAAAATTAACAAATAATGAACTACTGGCAGCTTAACCCCTGTAACTATTCAAAATTAACAAATAATGAACTACTGGCAGCTTAACCCTTGAGATATTCAACATTAGCAGATAATGAACTACTGACAGCCTAACCCTTGAGACTTTCAACATTAGCAGAATATGAACTACTGGCAGCTTAGCCCCTGTAACATTCAAAATTAGCAAATAATGAACTACTGGCAGCTTAACCCCTGTAAAATTCAAAATTAACAAATAATGAACTACTGGCAGCTTAACCCCTGTAACTATTCAAAATTAACAAATAATGAACTACTGGCAGCTTAACCCTTGAGATATTCAACATTAGCAGATAATGAACTACTGACAGCTTAGCCCTTGAGACTTTCAACATTAGCAGAATATAAACTACTGGCAGATTAACCCCTGTAACATTCAAAATTAGCAGAATATGAACTTCTGGCAGCTTAACCCATGTAACATTCAAAATTTGCAAATAATAACTACTGGCAGCTTAGCCCTTGAGACTTTCAACATTAGCAGAATATGAACTACTGGCAGCTTAACCCCTGTAACATTCAACATTAGCAAATAATTAACTACTGGCAGCTTAACCCCTGTAACATTCAAAATTAACAAATAATGAACTACTGGCAGCTTAACCCCTGTAACATTCAACATTAGCTGAATATGAACAACTGGCAGCTTAACCCCTGTAACATTCAACATTAGCAGAACATGAACTAATGGCAGTTTAACCCCTGTAACATTCAACATTAGCAGAATATGAACTACTAGCAGATTAACTCCTGTAACATTCAACATTAGCAGAATATGAACTACTGGTAGTTTAACCCCTGTAACATTCAAAATTAGCAAATAAGAACTACTGGCAGCTTAACCCTTGAGACTTTCAACAATAGCGGAATATGAACTACTGGGAGCTTAACCCCTGGAACATTCAACATTGGCAGAATATGAACTACTGGCAGACTAACTCCTGTAACATTCAACATTAGCAGAATATGACCTACTGTCAGATTAACTCCTGTAACATTCAACACTAGCAGAATATGACCTACTGGCAGTTTAGCCCCTGTAACATTCAACATTGGCAGAATATGAACTACTGGCAGCTTAACCCTTGAGACTTTCAACATTAGCGGAATATTAACTACTGGGAGCTTAACCCCTGGAACATTCAACATTGGCAGAATATGAACTACTGGCAGATTAACTCCTGTAACATTCAACACTAGCATAATATGACCTACTGGCAGTTTAGCCCCTGTAACATTCAACATTGGCAGAATATGAACTACTGGCAGCTTAACCCTTGAGACATTCAACATTAGCAAATTATGAAACACAGGTAGTCAAGGTTGAATTGGGACGCTGGGAAACCGGTAAGTATTCCAGTGGGCTGGTTTAATCAGAGGATCCCTCAAATACTTTTATCGTAAATAAAGTTTTCCATTCTATTCTAGCTTAAATGATTGTTTTTATTAAATTTAAATCAAAAGGTTCCATTGAGTAAGTCCATTGAATCACTTATTTATTAAATGTCAGCTACTAGCTGTGTAATTTACACAAGAAGTGGGTGGAGGATCATTTAAAAAACTTGAATATTAAAAAAAAACTCCCGGTAATTGTCTAACAATTCAAAAGCATTTTTTCTCAAGCCACTCAAAAATAAAGACCCTCTCTTTCTCTCTCTCTCTCTCTCTCTATATATATATATATATATGTGTGTGTGTGTGTGTGTGTGTGATCCCTGACCAGTTGAAACCTGCCAGTACACTACTGCTAAAAATATACTTTTGTTATGAGACTACTACTTACCTGAGGTTTCGTAAGTCTTCAAATTTTCAATTTTTGTAAAATTTATACCGATTCCTACATGCTTTTGACCATTTTTTTAATTCTATTGGTTTGGATTCAAAATTATTTTTAGCGTTGAACTTATCCATGTAAAATAAACACGCAAAATTAATATAATCATTAGATAAGAACTATGATAGAAAAACTGCAGTATCCATATGAAATAAGATATATTTTCAGCGTTATTACATTGTTTATATACCTTTTAACTATTTAATTTGCAGCTGATAAGATAGAAGAAGCTCGTATATGCATACTTTAATGAAGAAAATTGCAAAATTTAGATTTAAAAAAAGTATAAATCAAGACTTGATTTTATTTATTAACTGAAGACTTTTGTGTTTAAGAGAAAAAATAATACAGTATTATATTTGATTGTTGGAAGAAGAGAAAAATAGAAGGCAGAAGCCCGACTTTTGTTTCTAGAAAAAGATGGTGTGTATCAATGCTACTCTCGCTGCCTTTTCCAGCGTGGGCCTTACTTGAATGTGTCATTAGTTTTAATAATCCAACCCTGCTTCCGGGCAATTGTGTTCTGCTAGTCTGTTTTATCGCCTTATTGGTATGGTCAAAATAAGAAATTTCATTATATAAATATTTAATCTTCTATATCTGGGACACATTAATATAATTAACGATAAGAGTTTGGCTAAAAATTAGATTTATTCGAAATACCGACAATATAAAATAAAATTATTTGTATACTAAAAGAAAATTACTTATATATGTATAAAATATACAATTGTGTACACATCATATTTTATCCCCATAAATTAACTACTTTACCTTAACCACTTAACGTAAAAAAAACACCTGTCTGACCCCTATGACCCGTAGGCTAAAAGGATTTGAAATTATTGAAAACACAATTTCTAGATTATAGTTAAACACTTGAAAAATATCGCAATACATTTTTTATGGAAAAAGGGCCTCAAACATTATAATTTTGTTTTTAAATATATACATCCAAATAACCAGTATTGGTTTTTGAATGGTTAACACGATGTTGTTTTTCAAATCATAGAAAACGTAAAAAAAAAAAACTTTTTGTATTCAAAATATTTGCCTGGAGCAATATAATTTCATTTTCCAGTGTAAATATGAATATTGACTTCAATATGGTTGAATACGCTACACATGCACTACGTGTTTACATATAGTACAGAAATTCATCCCTAGCTTATTTTAGTTGACTATTTATAAATAATATGCTCCTGCACCAAATGTCATCTGGTCTAAGGCATCAGGTTTACGATAGATTCGATTTACAGTTGGTGAGAAATATAAGTTTAGATCTCGTGTGGGTACTCCGATAGGGTTTTCTCAAATGAGATTATTTACAACTCTAGGTTTTCCCCTTCCCCCATCACACTAGTGCGCTTACGTTTCTTCTAAACAAACATCCCTTATTCATTTGATTTGCAATTATGTTACACCTATTTATACATTTGGTGTTTAAAACGTACTAAGGAAAAATAAAGGACAAGTAAAATGAAAATTAGATTTATTAAAATCGCATGGTGTAAATTGTCCATAAAAAAATGTGCTCCTGCATTTACAATATTCAAGGCCATTTGAGATGTATTAAAACAAACCATTAAGTTGGGATGAAAGAGGATGCGAGGAAAATCCAGTGTTTTTGCAGTTTTAATGGCAAAACATTTTGTTTGGCTGAAATAAATAAAATATTGCTCCAGTACAAACATCAAACATAATTTTCTTCACATTTTGGTATTAACTATTATTGAATATCTGTTAAGGTTGATCCATAATTTAATGACAACTTTTTATCTTCATTTAAAGAGTTTCTCATCTAACGTCGCTATACTCATGGAAGATATTCAATAACTGTTGATATCACAATGTGAAGAATAATCAAACTTTATGTTAGTACTGAAGCCATATTTTATTTATTTTAGAAAAAAATATTTTTCCATTGAAACTGCAAAAACACTAACCATTTCTTGAATCCCCGTCCAGCCCACCTTATTAGCTTCTCCTATGAAAACTAGGCCAAATACTTATTTATACTCCCATTTTCTTAATGGGCGTATCTGACAGCTAGAGAAAGTTACTTTATCTACCTTCATGCAGTCATACGTCAAGTCATTTAATACTAAACTGTCGTTTAGATATAAATCTTGGGTTTTATTAGATCCACGTACTCACCTCGGTGGCGTAGTTAGTTAACGCGCTAGTTTCATGTTGAACTAGACTGCCGAGGATGGGAGGATCGAGGTTCGAATCTCACTCAGGTGAACTGGAGTGATTTTTCCTAAATGGTTATCCACTCTTCTTCCACGCAAATTCGAGCCGACTTCCTCTATAATCAACCTTCCCAATTCCTAACCTATTAGCGTAATTAGTACTTAAGCGTACAACCCAAATGGGTATCAAGACGCGATGCCTAGTATTTAGAACCACGTTTTACTACAAGTTGAGGTTCACATATGTACTAATTACGATAGTGAATTATAAGCTAGTAAGGTTGCATTTAGAGTAGATGAAGTGTAGCCTTATTTGCATAGAGGGAGAGTGTAAAACCATTTAATAAAAGCCACCTCTAGTACACCAGGTTGGAATTTGAACTCTGATCTCCCCGTCATTGGCAGTTTAGTCTATTGAAAGAGTGACGCCTTAGGACATGCGGCCGCTGGAGCAGTAGATTAGTATTAGTAGATCAATGCAAGTACATTAATTTGGCTGCCCGTACACAACTTGCATCGTGTAAACAAATAAGCAAGCTACTAACAAACAATTTCACTTGCAAGTGAATAAGTTGGTCACCTTCCAATTTTTATAATGTGATTAGACAATTCAAAATGGTGGCAACTAAAAAAGTTGTTATGCGAGGGACACTTATTTGTGGAATGTTATGAAAAGAATAAGTTTTAGCGCAATTTTAAGCACTTGATTTATAAAGATAAGAATGCTAGGGATATTGCACTAGAAGATACTATAAGTTATATCAAGCGTACATATTCTCAAGAAGTGTCCAAAATAAAATGTTAGGCCTACGTAAATATTGCAAATGTGCCTTGTGAGAGATATTACTTAATATCGGTAAACAAATTTTATACATAGTTTTATCAAACCATCATTTCCTATCAATCAACGTGGAATGTATATATTTTTGATACAATCACAAAATATAATACAAAATTGTAGTACTGTTATTAGTTCTGGCAATATAATATTCGTGTTATCGGCAAGTAAGGTATGAATGACCGGTGGTTTTCAAACGAAATCACCGGAACAGTTTCCAATCTCCGTATTTGACACTTTAACCAATCTTTATAAATTATTTTTAATTAACTATGTTCAGTCTATACGTTTTAAACACTTGGTAGTAATGCTTTGGAAACTTGAGTAGACTTACAACATAATATTATTGCCTCATAGCAAACCAGATAGTTTATATGTAAACCAATCTACAAATTGATTTATTATTTTTAAAGAATATTTGGGCCTAGTTAACATTTAACAGGATATTTTGTTATTAGTACACCAACATTTAAAATAGGGTTACCAGCCTCGGTGGCGTAGTTGGCTAACGCACTTGTCATGTCGAGCTCGACTGCTGGGGACGGGGAGACCGAGGTTCGAATCTTGGTCGGGTGAACTGGGGGTGGTTTTTCTAAATTGTTTTCCACTATCCCTCCACGCAAATGCGGGTTCACTTCCTCTTATTCAACCTTCCCAATTCCTAATCCATTAGCTTAATTAGTACTTAAAGCATATAAACCGAACGGGTAGTAAGACGCGGTGCTAAATATTATAAAATAGGGTTGAAAAACCTTGGTTAAGCCTATTTAAAAAATGTCCAACCAAGTTTGGTTGTATTGGAATTTATTGACCTTATTGAGATTAATTTTATTTACCATGATTGTACACTAAGTGAGTTAATAAATCAATAAAAAAAATAGTTATTTGTGATCAACTGAAATATATTTTAATGTATTAAGGAATTAAGAAATAGGAGACACACTAATCACTTAATTTTATGTTGTCTATATAAAACCATTTTTTATATAAGTC
Organism: Timema californicum; assembly: GCA_902141385.1. Taxonomy (NCBI): domain Eukaryota; kingdom Metazoa; phylum Arthropoda; class Insecta; order Phasmatodea; family Timematidae; genus Timema; species Timema californicum. The sequence goes on along the minus strand of CABFOW010002691.1, from coordinate 4,944 downwards.
GACTAATTAATATAAATTGCGTTTACTGAAAAATTGCTAATTTATTTAGCCCCCCATTTTATTCTAAATTAACTCTTCCTAGCTTTCAACACATAAGCATAATTTCTGCGTGTAAATAACCCAAACGAGAAATGAGAGGCAGTGATAAAAAAAAATGGCTCCAATAGAAAGATCAGTTAGGATCACTTAATTTTCAGCCATGTTTTTAGAAGTGATACTAATACAAATAAAAAATGCGTGTCAACACAACAAGTATGTTAGTAAGCTATGATTAGTAAACTTGCATTAGTCCACTAACATCGTGTCAACGGGCCTTTAGAGGCGGTAATTAGGTTACGATCAATAAATATTTCTTCAAGCATAAGTAAAAACATTTGGAATATATAATTTTTACTTCACCCCAGTTTTGAATTATAAATCCGAGATTAAATTGTATACAATGTTTTATTTTAAGAATTAAAATATAAAGATATTTTATTAAGGACTATACAGATAATTTCCATTCATCTACATCCACACGAGGAGAATTTCTTTTTTTCTTTCATTTTTATGCCACTTGAATATATCTAGCTCTCTTTTTACGGGTCTCATACTTTTAAATGTATGTGTTTAGCTATATATATATAAAACTATGTATTTTATATATATATAAACCCAAATACCTTTTTTCTATTAAATTCATTCACAAAAAAGAAGGGACAAGAAAGGAACTATTTCATAACTCTTACCATCCTCATACACTTCATTCTTCGAATAACAACTAAGAAAGTATGTGCTCTTCAGGTTCTATTGATTCTTTGTCAGTAATAAAAGAACTGGAAAAAAAGTTTTTCAGTTGTAATATTCTATAGTGGTTTCTTAACATCTTATGGTATCTTTTTCATTAATCCTTTATATTCTCAAGAGTCAAGACATTCAATATACAAACTAAATGTATGCGGCATTTTTATCTTGATAAGTTTTTTAGTCAATTAAAATGGGATATGCGGATTGTATTTGTATAGCAACAGATTGGCCACAGACAGGAAGAAAATGTAGAATAGTCGGGGAATTGGAAAACCAAGAAAAGCTTGGGGAAATATTAGGGAACTTTAACCGTTAAGCGGGGAAATTAGGCATTTTCAACATTGGATCAAAACAATAGCAAGCGTCAAGATTATATATTGATGGTAATCATAGATTGAATACGTAGGTAAATAACTAACCTCAGACATTTTTCTACTTAAATTTTTTCATACCTTCTTCCATGGCCGAAAAGTTTATGGCATCACTATTATGTTGGACTGGCCTGCTGATGACGAGGAGATTAGGGTGTGAATCCTGGTCGGTTAAATTGAGGGCGTTTTTCTTAAATGACTTCTCCTCTCTCCTTCCACGAAATAACGCTGTTAGATTACCTCTTAAATGCTTCCTTCATTATTTCTACCCCATTAGAGTAATTATCATATATGTGTATGGCCTGGAGAGGTATTAAGACACGGTGATATACAAAATAGATCGTTATCTCCTACGGTCTAGTTGGTACGAAAAATCACAATTAAATGCACGATGATTATGCATATTTCATTACATTCACAAGTTCGAGTACAGTACTTATGTGAAAAAAGAAAATTAAAATAATATATATTAACGATATAGTTTCTACAGCACCAATCCCCAGCAACGGGGTGGTCCCAGTTCAAATCTCAGCTGGGTGTACCGGGGTGTTTTTTTACATTTCATTTTTCATTTTTTTTTAAAACTATATTCACTCCGCGCTAGTGCGGGTAATGTTTATCTTTAAAATAACCATTCTTCTATCTCAAGTTCAGTCATTAGTAGCCGTTTTGGCAAGTATATGAGCTAAGGCTTGATTCACTCATTCACTGAACATAGAGGACAGAATCTTCCAGAGTGGTGCAGCAATTCACACACTGGCTGAACATTGAGGACAGAATCTGCCAAAGTGGCGCAGAAATTCACACACTGGCTGAACATTGAGGACAGAATCTGCCAGAGTGGTGCAGCAATTCACACACTGGCTGAACATTGAGGACAGAATCTGCCAGAGTGGTGCAGAAATTCACACACTGGCTGAACATTGAGGACAGAATCTTCCGGAGTGGCGCGGCAATTCACACACTGGCTGAACATTGAGGACAGAATCTGCCCGAGTGGCGCAGAAATTCACACACTGGCTGAACATTGAAGACAGAATCTGCCCGAGTGGCGCAGTAATTCACACACTGGTTGAACATTGAGGACAGAATCTGCCCGAGTGGCGCAGAAATTCACACACTGGCTGAACATTGAGGACAGAATCTGCCAGAGTGGTGCAGTAATTCACACACTGGCTGAAATGTATGTAGCTGGGCTACATTTGGAGCAGATTGGTGGATTTTGCTTCATGCTTGATATTTAAATTTTAAATGGCTGTAGATCGAGGTAATAATATAGTGATTTTTAACTATATCTATAAAATAAACGCTGATTTACATATTGATGCTTATTTTAGAAAGTGTCTTAAACGCTTTGCCACAAAATAGAAACAATTTTACACGATAAATATTACTGAATAGGCCCTACGTTTTTTAAAGATAAAACATGTTCATGGTTTTCAGCGGCTAGTGAGATGCGTCCCTCCTCTCCCCTCTCTCCATAACCTTGAAAATTATATTTTGGTTACAATCGTGATTGAATACTTATCCCAAAGTAAATTTATGAGCTCGCCACTTGAATCAATGGTGCTGAGATTGGGAGGGGATTGGTCAGGGAGACATTTCTCCCTTAGAAATAATTAACCCTCACCCTTGAAATAAACTTGCTCCCCTGTATATCTCTTTCACTGCCCTCTGTAATTTTACAAACCTTAAGATGAAATATGGCCTTGCGTCAAATTGCAAAAAATCTATAAAGTGATATAATCTAAAAAAAAGATATATGCATATTCAATAAACTTCTTAAAGTATCAAATTAAAAAAATATCGCCAATGAAGAATCACCTAAGAGGTTTCAATTAAAAAATAAATGGTACGATTCTATTGCACAAACTTTCTCATATTGTGTATCACGACTTTGAAAATAATTTTCAAATACAGATTTAGAGATTTTTTTTTTTACTTAGCACCGCGTCTTACTACCCGATCGGGTTATACGCTTAAGTACTAATTACGCCAATGGATTATGAATTTTGAAGGTTGAAGTAGAGGAATTGAATCCACATTTGCGTGGAGGGAGAGTGAAACACCATTTAGGAAAAACACTCCCCAGTTCACCCGACTGAGATTCGAACCTTGATCTCCCCGTCCTCAACAGTCAAGCTCAACACGATTGGCGCGTTAGCTAACTATGCCCCCGAGTTGGGTAGGTTTAAAATAAACTACCCTTTAGTATGTTTTCCTCTAAATATGCTTTTCTCATAAAAATAAATAAATAATATTGTTAATCACAATAATCTTTATATCTATTTTTTAACGACGTTGTCTAGGATGTGAATTCGAAACTATTTTGTGAAGTGGACTGCATCTTATCTTGACGCACCTAAGCTTGAAATCTGTAGTTTCTTCTGACAGTTCTTAGCTCCTCCATGAAGAAAGACCCTTCCCCTCTTTCGCAGGCTAGCGTGTACCTGTGTCTGGAGGGTACAAATTCCACTCGGCACTAGGGAAATTCAGACAATTCATCTTTTCAGTGATATAATTTCAAATACAATAGTTTTTCGTGCTGATGGCTAAGTAAACTAATGCACTATACCAATGGTTTACAACCTGGGAGTCGCAACCCAATTCGGTGTCGTGGCATATATCGGGTGGGGTCACATTGCTGGTTGAAGTTATGGCGTTGTGTTTACTTTAAAAACTTATTATTATTATAATTATTATATTATTATGTGCAAAATTCAAATACAGCAGAAATGTACGAGGTTAAAATGACATAAACTGTTTGGTTACTAATTAGTTTCCTTTTGGTTAGCTAACACATACAATAATTGCTTGTTGACTTGGTTTACTGTAGGAGTCTTGTGTTTAAGCGACTGGCGTTGCTATAATAACTTTATAAATATCCATTGGGCTCATTGATTCTTTTTTGAGACATCTTAGTAGCATTCATATAAATTATATATATTTAAGTATCATTTTAGAAAACATTCTAAATAATAATAAAGTAGGGAGCAGTAATGATTATGGTTAAGACTGAGATGAAATCTTAAGAATAGCAATATAAAGTGAAAGTATATAATACACTGATGAATTAATAAAATGTTAAAAATTATTAAAAGGTTGAAATTGATATATTTTAATATTAAAAAATCGGTTAAATTGTGCTTTCAACAAGCATAAATATGTCATTATAAGTTTTAAGTGGACCATAAGACCATAATTTGACAAATAAAACAACACATATACAACATATTAAAATATAATTAAAACATCTAGAAACAAAATTGAGGATAACACATAGTTTACATTCCAACACTGATGTTGAATAGTTAAATACAATTAACCTCATAGTTGTAGCGTCTTTCAAAGTGATATAAAAGGATGTGATTGTAAGGTCTTGGATTGTGATTAAACTTTGGAAATTAATATAATTTTAATTATATAATTATAATTTTTATTATTGTTTAGTCCAATTACTCCTTTAGCAAGTAATCGGTGTTTAAAAGAAGTCCGATTCAATTCTTGCCGACATGTTTCGGTACGATTATACCATTGTCATGTCCACTGTAAAATTAAATTAAAAATTATTAGGAAGACTGCAAAGTGTGAAAAACAGAAAAATAACTTTATCCTAAAACTTGAAAAAACAAATAGGTAACCAAACAAACTTACCAAATTCGTTTTTGCAGGAACACAAGGTGATGTTACGACTGATAGATTGATACCATGGGCTGGGCACTCTATAGGGACAACCTGATACCAAGTTAATACGGCGGCCCGCCGCTTCAGCGTTGCGGTCGCGTAT
>CABFOW010002690.1:66141-84239 GCA_902141385.1 Timema californicum | reverse complement strand
CCCCCCCCCCCACACACACACACACAAATATTAAGATTCATATCTTAATTATCATTTACAAAATGCAACATTGGTGAAATAATATATTTATTCATATTTCCAAGATTGTCTATTAATTAATAAAACTTCCTAACTTTATCTTAAACTGAAACTATTGAACTTAAAATTTATCATTTTTATCTGTGGTTATTACTTGTATAATAGTTTACCATTAACAGAATATATCGCCTACTCTTATAATTTACTTACTTTAATAATTCCTCGCGTGCTTCCAGGGTTTCACGCACCCGCCGAGGACCGAGGGAAGTGACGCATTACCGACAATGGCTGACAAACTTAACCAATCCCTCACCTAGCCTTCTAACCGATCTTCTCCCTTGCATGCTTCTAAGGGTACATCCATGCCCCCTCCTATTGATCATACTAAATCCAATGGGATTAATCTAATCTGCTGAAATACATATTTTAATATTTAAAGATCCCATATATACTATACCGGGTTCGACTATGACTTATTGAACTAAAAAAAACTTACTTTATCTTTCGTGGCCAAAGTCAGCTTGTGTTGTCTGTTGTTTAAACCCTCTTATTCTCACAAAAGAAAGATTAGTTCAACCTTTTAGAGTTTACTGTTGCTTGTTTGTGGCCCAATAAAACCTTTTTCACTTTAAAAAACAAAAATAAAATTAGTTTTTCTTCTCAGAACCTTTGCGTTGGATTTTTACTTAAACCTCTATTTTAAACTTTTCTTACTATGGCTAAAGTTGGATGGAATATTTCACATCATTTAGCGATTCATAATAGTTACAGTTACATAATATTTACTTACATGCTAATTGCAGTTATATAATTATATTTAAATATTACCCTTCTAAAATTAAAATGTTAATTAAGATTTTCTGTTAATTATCCGACATTTAAACACCTTGTGAATGCATTATGGATCGAAGAATTTCTGTGGGACGTATTGAAAACAGCCCTTTATTTTTATTTTTAGTTTACTACCTAGTCTCTGGTTCGATTTCAGACTGGATTGTTTTCTACGGTTCGAACTCTTTTTAGATCGTAGCCTCTGGTTCGATCTCTGATCGGATCTTTCGGATTGAATTGTAGTTTTAGGCTCAACCTCAGATTGGATTGCAGTCTCTGGTTCGATCTCTGACTCGATCGTTTTATGTTTCTTGATCTATAACTGAATTGGGGTATCTGGTTCGATCCCTGATTGGATCTCGGTTTCTGGTTCGATCTCAGATTTGATCATTTTTCTTCTTTTTTCCTTTAATTTTGGAATAAGTGCTAGTGACGTTTCTCTTAGGTCCTTAGCGAATAAATTAGTAATATTGTGTAAATTACCAGCTTCCTTTAGAATTGTTTTATTTTCTAGTACAAAATCTGTGAATTTTTTATCCAGTTTTTCTACCGCCTTGGTAACAATCCCATCTATTTATTCTTTAATTAAATCTTTATTTGTATCCTGTTGAGACTCAAGTACTGATTTTACTTTATTGATCTCTTGTTCAATGTTGTGTTGAACCACCTTACATTTAGTTTTTGTTTGTTCTACTTGAAGGTCTAGGTTCCCAACTTGACTTTATACCTCCTTTAACCCCTTATTTGCGTCTTGTTCTGTTTCTATTTTATTTTTACTAGCCGTAATCTGTTCCACTAATTTGAATTGTACCTTCATTAAATTTTCTTGTTTTTCCGCAAAAGCTCTGTTTTTTGTCTAACTTATTTACCTGTACTGCTAGATCTTGATGAACCGTCACTGATAGGTCAAATTTTTGCTCTAAATAACCAAATCTCTGCTCACAAGTCTCCTTACTCTGTTCGATTTTGGCACTTAGTTCTTTATTAATTTGTTCTAGTTTAGCATCTAATTTCTGATTGGACTCTGCTATAATTTTCTGTTTAGTTGCATCTATTTTCTGATTGGTTGCATCTAATTTACATCCTAGTTCCCTCATATTCTCTAACAAAATTTGGAAAGGATCTACATGTTTTATCGTCTTTAGTACTTTTCTTTAATTAAGGTCACTGTTCCCCCTACACTTTAATTCATCATTTGAATGATTACCTCTCCATCAGAACTAACCCCCTCTTCTTCTGGCTCAAGATTTGACCTAGGTTTTAATCTGTCTGGTCTTTCATCTTACTCATATATATATGGCATTGTGTCTTCATTGTCATATTCTACAGGTTCTCTTATTACATCCGCTACCTGGTCTTTCATCTTACTCATAGATATATGGCATTGTGTCTTCATTGTCATATTCTACAGGTTCTCTTATTACTTCCTCTGCCATGTTGCAATTATTGTTTTCCCTTAATTTAAATCATTTAATAAAAAAAACATACTGTTCCACCCCCAAAATGCACAAATGACATAGAATGATTTTTACTCATTGTTTTGAGTTTCTGTTGACTTATCTGATGGTGGGCCACCTCCAGCTGCTTCCTGCTGCTATTGTCGGTGATACGCGGCTTCCCTCGGTCCTCGGTGCTGCTTCCTGCTGCTATTGTCGGTGATGCACCTCTAATTACCTCGGGGATTTGTAGTATTTTGTGCCCTTAGTTGGGACGCCAATTGAAGAGCTTCTGTCTTCTCTTACTATGGTTTATTTGAATTGTCCCACGTTTAGGTACTAATTGATGAGTTATGAACTAATGTGGTTTGATTGCCACGCGATAAAAGCCTTCTATTAGGTTTATAAAAGAATAAGGTTTATTTATCTCATTCCTTTTTATCACTCACCCCTCGTTTGGGCCACTTTTTATAATTTTATGTAATAATTACACATTTATGAAGTTGACGTTATTTTTAATTCAAAATCTCTGTTTATTGCAAGAGAAAATAGATAATGTCGTCGACAAACTACACACGCGGCCGATAGCATGATCGTAGGGATCGCGGACAGGAGCTACAGTCCGACTGCATCGAGGACTGGACTCCTAGTGAAGTTCTATTGCCCCATCTTTCGCATATATCTATTGCTCACGGAAGCTTCTAGAAAAATAAAATAGAATATAAAAAAATGTGGATGGAGGTAGAATGTTCGAGAACAGGAAGCTGAAATTACCGTATAGAAATGCATATCGTTCTTTCGAGAAGAGGAAGTTATTTTTTAAAGACTTTAAAATTGTCATTCTGACTCTACTGGTCCTGCGTCATTGACAGTGATTCTTGTGCCTTCTTAGAAGAAGAAGTGCTTTAAGCGCCACGTAATAGATTGTTTTATTTAAATAAAATATAATACGTTTGTAAAATTAGGACGAGATTATTGTCAATGCTTTCAAATATCCTTTCGGGTCAAATCAGGTACATTACAAGGGTCATAAAAGGTCGACCTTTCGCCAAATCTCAAATTCAGTTTTTTGACGTTCATCAATCATTTTTCTCCAAGGGGTCAAGAAAAAGTAGAAATCGAATCCCAGTTCTACAAGGAGTTTATATGAAATAATATACACCTTACAGAAACACAATGAAGACTAAGCATCATTGTTTGCCAAAGAACATAATGGTTCACTGAGCTATCACCATAATTGAGCATCACTGTTTGCCAAAGAACATAATGGTTCACTGAGCTATCACCATAATTGAGCATCATTGTTTGCCAAAGAACATAATGGTTCACTGAGCTATCACCATAATTGAGCATCATTGTTTGCCAAAGAACATAATGGTTCACTGAGCTATCGCCATAATTGAGCATCATTGTTTGCCAAAGAACATAATGGTTCACTGAACTATCACCATAATTGAGCATCATTGTTTTGCCAAAGAACATAATGGTTCACTGAGCTATCGCCATAATTGAGCATCACTGTTTGCCAAATAACATAATGGTTCACTGAGCTATCGCCATAATTGAGCATCACTGTTTGCCAAATAACATAATGGTTCACTGAGCTATCACCATAATTAAGCATCATTGTTTGCCAAATAACATAATGGTTCACTGAGCTATCACCATAATTTGTTTATTTTAATTGTCTTATCGCTCCAAGTCAAGAGTTAGTTTCCTCCATAATTTTAGCTAAGCAACAACAATGATAATGGACTAATATAAGAAAAACTTAGTTATTTTTGTGTTTGTTTATTTTTAGCGGTTGTTAGTCCAGGGCATAGGGGGATTTTATAATCAAAAACTATGGTTTAAATGATAATACTCTTATCAGAATATACTTAAAATGTTGTTTTTCTATAATACAGAATTTATTTTTATATTAGTTTAGGAGATTTTAAGCTCCTTACTTAATCCAAATTAGACTGGATTTGTAGCCTATACTACGTCCACCATCTTGTATTTTTATTAAGGATAAAGCATTTTCTATAGCGTAGATACCAAATTTCATCTCTATAAGACTCAATTATTACGTTTCACCCTCCATTTTGGATACAAAATTTATAATTTTTCAGAATTTTCTGATATAGATGTTCCATAACGTCCATGCCAAATTGTAACTCTCTTGGAGCCTAGGCCCTACGTTATAGAGAACTGGGAGGAACGGACACACTGACACCGCATGGATAGTAGTTGAATTATTGCATAGGGAGTAGTCTAGCGGCTCTTGGGGCCGGAAAAAACTGTGTTGCTGGAGAGTAGTCTAGCGGGTCTTGTGGGTGGAAAAGAATGTGTTGCTGGAGAGTAGTCTAGCGGGTCTTGGGGGTGGAAAAAACTGTGTTGCTGGAGAGTAGTCTAGCGGGTCTTGTGGGTGGAAAAGAATGTGTTGCTGGAGAGTAGTCTAGCGGCTCTTGGGGCCGGAAAAAACTGTGTTGCTGGAGAGTAGTCTAGTGGGTCTTGTGGGTGGAAAAGAATGCGTTGCTGGAGAGTAGTCTAGCGGGTCTTGTGGGTGGAAAAGAATGTGTTGCTGGAGAGTATTCTAGCGGGTCTTGTGGGTGGAAAAGAATGCGTTGCTGGAGAGTAGTCTAGCGGGTCTTGGGGATGGAAAAGACGGGGTTGCAGGGGAGTAGTCTAGCGGGTCTTGGGGATGGAAAAGACGGGGTTGCAGGGGAGTAGTCTAGCGGCTCTTGGGGGTGGAAAAGAATGTGTTGCTGGAGAGTAGTCTAGTGGGTCTTGGGGGTGGAAAAGAATGTGTTGCTGGAGAGTAGTCTAGCGGCTCTTGGGGCCGGAAAAAACTGTGTTGCTGGAGAGTAGTCTAGTGGGTCTTGTGGGTGGAAAAGAATGCGTTGCTGGAGAGTAGTCTAGCGGGTCTTGTGGGTGGAAAAGAATGTGTTGCTGGAGAGTATTCTAGCGGGTCTTGTGGGTGGAAAAGAATGCGTTGCTGGAGAGTAGTCTAGCGGGTCTTGGGGATGGAAAAGACGGGGTTGCAGGGGAGTAGTCTAGCGGGTCTTGGGGATGGAAAAGACGGGGTTGCAGGGGAGTAGTCTAGCGGCTCTTGGGGGTGGAAAAGAATGTGTTGCTGGAGAGTAGTCTAGTGGGTCTTGGGGGTGGAAAAGAATGTGTTGCTGGAGAATAGTCTAGCGGCTCTTGGGGGTGGAAAAAACGGTGTTGCAGGGGAGTAGTCTAGCGGCTCTTGGGGCCGGAAAAAACAGTGTTGCTGGAGAGTAGTCTAGCGGGTCTTGGGGATGGAAAAGATGGGGTTTCAGGGGAATAGTCTAGTGGGTCTTGGGGTGGAATAGAATGTGTCGCAGGGGAGTAGTCTAGTGGGTCTTGGGAGTGGAAAAGATGGAGTTGCATGGGAGTAGTCTAGTCGGTCTTGGGTGTGGAAATGACGGGGTTGCAGGGGAGTAATCTAGCTGGTCTTGGGGGTGGAAAAGACGGGGCTGCAGGGGAGTAATCTAGCTGGTCTTGGGGGTGGAAAATACTGTGTTTCAGGGGAGTAGTCTAGTGGGTCTTGGGGGGTTGAGTAGACGTGGTAGCAGGGGAGTAGTCTAGCGGATCTTGGGGGTGGAAAAGACTGGATTGTACGGTATACTCCCTTCTTAATGAGTAGTAACTAATACTACATTACATTAAAATAAACATTTTGAATATAACATTGAAAATACAAACTCCCATTTATTTAAAACTATTTTAATATCTAAAAATTATTTTTATCTACGATAGGTGCAACTTAAAAAATCATCTGAATCATACAGTCCTCTAAATTTTACATTAATATGAAACATAGAGTTATTCAGTCCTCCAAGGCACACAGTTGTTTGATTCATACAGTACTCTGAGCCATGCAATTATCTGAGTCACACAGTCTTCCAAGTTATACAGTCATCTGAGTCAAAAAGTTATTTGAGTCATACAGTCACCTAATTTATACGTTCTTTTGAGTCATACATTCTTCAAAGTCATAGAGTGATCTGAGTCATACATTCATTTGATTCATACAGATATCTGAATTACATAGTCCTCCAAGTCATACAGTTATCTGAGTCATACAGTCTTTTAATTCATACATTTATCCGAGTCATGCAGTTATCTGAGTTATACAGTCATCTCAATCATACAGTCATCTGAGTAATACGGTAATCCAAGTCATACAGTAATCAAAGTCATACAATTGTTCAATTCATAGTAACCTGAGCTATATCCACTTTTAACTATACACAGGAATGTGTCTCGGTACCCTTAGATTAGCAGGACTACGCACTACCAACCAATCTAAAACTTCCTAGATCAAATATATTTTGCGGTAGACTCTGAATGGCTTTCTACTAAGTATTCTATTTATCTTACCAACATTGACACATATGTTGACCTTACCTGTATACCATTTCAAACACATCTTCAAGGTCTATCCTAGATAGTAGGACATCTTTCAATTTATTGTTCACTTTTAGAGGCTGGACGAAAGGAACACGTTTCTGCCTCCAGTAAGAGAATATATTCGTGAAGCGATTGTAGATCAATATGATGATTGTTGTTATCAGGATAGTTAGGACAATCCCCATAGCAATGTTGCTACACCCACATCTATAAAATAAAAAAAGTTGTATGATATAGTCTAGTTTGATTTATTAAAATGGTTAGTTATAAATTAATGAATACAGAAACAAAGCTATAAATTGACACACACACGGAATAATTCGATTAAGTTGCAAAACTTGAGGATTAAAACCATAAATAAAGGCCTTAAAACACAGTTAGAGATTATTTGGCAGGGGCCACAGGTGCCAGGCCCCACCAACATATTCAACATACATTTATTTCTCTCTTTATATTCTATAAAATATTCAGGAAAAACATGAATATGAAGTGGAACACCATTATCTACACACAGTGCATTATTGGATTGTTATACAGTATTCTAGTCAAGATTATTCATTCCTCGCTCCAAACGTCACGTGAGGACTGTACCAGCGCTCTAGTGACTGCATATAGAAGATGATCAGCTTATATATATTCGTTGATGTGTCCGTGTTTTAGTATGTATTAAGACCCAAGAAGTAAGATGACGTGTGAAAATGATTAATTAAAATGAATGACATAGATTATTTATTTAAAATTCTGTTTTTTGATTAAAACTGCAAGAAAAACTTGAAATTAAATGGTTAGGAGCACACAAACCTAATGAATTTACATTATTGTAGGTGGATGGTAAGGAAAAAATCATTTTTCTAATGCTTGGTTTGTAAACAATTATTGTAATTAAATATTAGTGAAGAAAACAGAGCTTAGTTTGTTTTTGTTGTTTATTATTTGGTTATTAGGGTCTATGAAAAGTGATAGGCTGTAAGGATCTTAAATATTTAAGTAAAATAATTTAAAAAAACATGGGTAATGTGCAATTCATTTTGAAAATGCATTTAAGTTCAAAACATTTTGAACACTAAATATTACAACACAGAAATACTCCGCGGTCAAAATTTCACTCCAAAAACACAATGAAGAGGTGTAAAAATTAGCATATATGAGGCAGTTTAGTTATAGAATGCTTAAAATACTGTGATACTTATGAACTGGCATTTAGAGACAGATGCGTCCATATTTTGTACAACCTATGGTAAGTTTGATTCAAAGCCTGTAATATTTTATTATTTCTCTTGATAGATTTATTTAGTGATTTTGTAACGAGATCCATGCGTTCATTCGTTTTTTGACTTTGCAGAACAATACCGCCGTGAATATCCATTGGAAGCTCGTGGAAGCTTATGGTAGTGATGTGATGAGTCGACAACATGTTTCAAAGTGGTTTAGGTTGGTCAAAGAAGGCCGTACTGATACTCGCGACGAGGCAAGAAGTGGTAGACCATCAAGTATTTCTGAGGAACTTGTGCAAAAAATTAAAGAACAAGTGTGAAATAACCGTCGTTTGACGCTTGACGACCTTCACGAATAACTTCCTGGCATTTCTCGAGGTCTTCTTGGTGATAATGTGTCGGAATAACTTGGTTACAAGAAGTTGTTTGCGAGATGGGTACCCAGAATGCTCACACTGGAGCACCGTCAAAATTGCTTGACTGCCGCGAGTGAATGTTTGGATCGTTTTGCACAGGAAGGAGAAGCTTTTCTGGACTCGATCCTGATGTGGGATGAGACGTAGGTGTGTAACTATAGCCCAGAATCCAAATTAAAATCACTTCAGTGGCGTCATTCATTTTCCCCAGCCACCAAAATGTTCAAGACAACCCATTCAGCCGGAAAAGTCATGGCATCTGTTTTTTTGGGACCGTAAGGGGGTCCTTTTGGTGGATTTTTATGCCTAAAGCGACTACCATTAATACAGAGGCTTACTGCAATACCCTAAAAAGAACTCAGAGAGCCATTCAGAACCACAAAAGGGGAATGCTGACCCGGGGAGTCAGCCTCCTGCATGACAACGCCAGGCCCCACACCACGCGAGTTTCACAGGAGCTGCTGACATCGTTTGCTGGGATGTTTTCAACCCCCCTCCCCCCTCCTATTCAACCGACTTGGCGCCTTCGGACTATCACCTTTTCACTAAAATAAATGAGTTTATGGGCAGGAAACGTTTTTCAAACAATCAGGAGGTCGAGGAAGCTGTGACTAAGTGGCTCAAAGAGTTGGTGGTAGAGGTATATGACACTGGCATACAAAAGCTGGTGCCCCGACTACAGAAATGTCTCGATCTTGACGGGAATTATGTTGATAAATTGTTTAATATATTTGTGAAGTATCCTGTGAATTTCAATTAAATATAAGCATTTTTCAATCCTAAATAAATGTAGTAACTTTACTTTCTGGATGACCCTCGTAGTACATTTGAACCTGGATATTTCCAACATGAAGAGACAAGGAAAAAATTCTAAATATCCAAAAATTCAAATTAAACAAGTTTCTTAAAAGGAATTTAAAAGAAACACAGTTAAGTTTGCAACCAAGCTCAAACACTTTATTTGAAGTATTTGGACATAATCTGTTCACAATTTCTTTAAAAATTCAGAGGTTTTAATCTATTTCTTGATTTAAGTCTCTCAGTTATTGTGTATAGTTCTAATTGATTTATTGGTTGGAAAATTGAATCACTTACATTGTTGCAACTTTTAAAAAACCGCCTGAGCTCTTGGATATGGTCCATGGCTTCTGCCACACTCGGGATGGGCCTTTCCTGAACTACTGAAGAATTGTCCTCTTCACCACCAGATGCTCTCTCCTCGTCCTGGATGTTATTGTCTGTATCAGTAACTTCACCACACACTGCCACATCTTCATCCACGTTGACAAAGTCCACATAGAAGATAGCAGGGTCAGGTGTAGCTTCCTCCCAGTTGCCAATAACTGGCGGAGCTTCAGTCAAAGTTCCTTCATCATTTTCTTTCTTGATAAAACCATCTTTTTTAAAACATTCTTGAGGCTTGAAGAACGTCAAGTGATATTCTCTGGGTAGACAAATCTCCAGTAAGAATTTTTTCAAGCGAAAATCGTCTGTAGAAATGTTTTAGGTTCTTAATTATTCTCTGGTTCTTAGGTTGAATAACAGATGACATATTTGGTGGGAAAAAAATAACCTCTACATTTTCCAAAAAGTGAACTCTGTTATGAACAGTGCAGTTATCAGTGAATAAAAGGATTGTCTGATTTTGTTTGCCAAAGTGTTTGTCGATTTTTAGAAACAATTTTTCAAGAAGATCACCTGTCATACATGCTTTTATATTTGACTCGTATTCCACTTACTTCGATTTTAAATTTTTGAAGTAACGTGGGTTAGCCAATTTTCCAATCATTAACAAGGGTAGCTTCTCAGAACCATCCATATTTGCTCTACCTAACAGTGTTATATCCTTATTAAGCTTTCCCCCACGTCACTTTTCACCTTTAAATGCAAGAGTTTTGTCAGGAGTACACTCGTAAAAAATTCCCGTCTCATCGATGTTAAAAATGTGTTTCGGTTTTATGTCCTGGATCATTTCTTTCAAGACTTCCTTCGAATGATCGGTTGAACGCACATCAACAGCACCACTTTCACCATACACAGCTTTGAAGGAAATTCCGTTTCGTTGTTTGAATCCATCTAGCCACCCTGCACTCGCTTTGAAGTATGTTTTTCCTAATTCAGATGCGAAATATTTAGCCTTTGCTCTAAGAAGAGGGCCGCTCACTGGGACGTTCTTGTCTCGCGCTTGTTTGAAACACCTCATTACACAGTTGTCCACCTATGGGTTTTCCGGTCCTCTTATTAATATTTTCCTTTCGTGTTTACTCTAATTTTCATTACTCAAAATTTTTTGTTTGTTTTTCAAAATTTTAAAAACTCTGTTAGGAGGAATTCCAAAGGCCTTTGAGACTTCTGATTTCTTTTTAATTTCCTTTTCCACTTCTTTTATCATCGCTACTTTTTCGGCCAAACTTAATTATTTATAGGACTGTGGCTTTTACAGTGACATCGTGATACAAACACACACAAACACTACTGTACAGTATGTACTAAACAAAACAAAAACTTAACAAAAACTTAACAAAAACCAACCAATAAAACAAGACAAAATAAACTCACACGTCACAAGAATATCGCTACGACCAAATCACTAAGAGAGGTTTGACCTTAATTAACGGAGTTCAGAACTGTACGTGTAAACAAAGACGTATAGGTGAGTGGGGAGGGAGGGGGGTGTGAAGAATGGTACTGATCGTACTACAACGTCACCTTCCCTGCTTACAAAAATAGAACATGGCACCGCAACTAGAAGTAGTAAAACAATTCTGCACATTGCATTACAATTTACGAAAGGTTTGAAATAACCAAAACAAAATTAAAATTATTCACGATTTTTAACATTATTTTAATACAAAATTCACTGGACTGCGTGAACAGTAAGAATTAAAGACGATTTCTAACTATGAAAGTTCAAACTAGTCAGGTTCACTGTAATGGCTATTTATTGACCCTACATAAATAGGTAAGAAATTGTGACATTTAAAAAAATTAAAATGCTAGTCTCCAAGATTGAAAAGCAAAGTAATTTATTACTAGTTCAATGGGCTTGTTTCTGGTATCACTACCTGTATTTGTGTGCCCATAATATGGCCATACTGCGGAGCCTTATATGATTAATCGAGATTCTAAGACAGTTACGTTTTCAGCCTCCAAATTGTAGCCTACTAAACTATAGAGTTTCAGAGCAAGAAGCTACTGGAATCGTCAAAGTGATTTTGATTGCTATTGATACATATGAAGAATAGTCACAGAAGGACACTCCAGTTCATTGTTTCTATGTTGGTCGGGAGGCAAATGTCAGTTAGTGGTAAGGGAAGGAGTCAAATAGGGCAGGAGGAAACTATCAGTGCGCTTACCAGTGAGTAGGAGGGGAAGGAGCCAGATAGGACAAGAGGCAACTGACAGTATACTTGCCAGTGAGTTGGAGGGGAAGGAGCCAGATTGGACAAGAGGCAACTGACAGTATACTTGCCATTGTGTAGGAGGGGAAGGAGCCAGATAGGACAAGAGGCAACTGACAGTATGCTTGCCATTGTGTAGGAGGGGAAGGAGCCAGATAGGACAAGAGGCAACTGACAGTATACTTGCCAGTGAGTTGGAGGGGAAGGAGCCAGATAGGACAATAGGCAACTATCAGTATGCTTGCCATTGTGTAGGAGGGGAAGGAGCTAGGTAGGTAAGGAGGCAATTGACAGTATACTTGCCAGTGTGTAGGAAAGAAAGGGACCAAAAAGGGCATGCTCTCACATTCATTGTATTACATAACTTCGTCAACAAATATTTACCAATATTTTAACTCTCCCAAATTGACCATAATTGAGACAAATATTTCTTAACTAAGGTATAAAAATTAAAAAAAAACCAACTCTCACTGACTGCATTTGAATTCACTGGTAGTTCTTGCAGGCGGTCCTCGATATAACGTACGCACAAGTCTTAGTTCGTACTCTTTTTTTAAATCACCGCATTTTACTACCCGTTACTGCTATACACTTATGTACTAACTACACTAGTGGTTTTAGGGATGAGGAAGTTTACCAGAACTTTCTTGGAGGGAGAGTGGAAAAACATTTGGAAAAACCCTCAATACACCCAACCGAGATTCGAACTTCAATCTTCCAGTCATCGGCAGTATAGTTTAAAACGAGAGTAATCAGACCCCGCCGCTATTTCGTAATTAAATAAAAAATTAGTTCAGTACAAGTTGACTATTAGTGTGGTAAAACGCCATTGTTATGGCTGTTATGAGCAAAACTACATAGTTATAGTTACATAGTTATACATAGTTAAGTTGAAGAGGGTGCCATATTTATCTTAACATGAAATTTAAAGGTTCATGTTAATTTTAAAACAAACAAAGTCTACAACAATTTCTATACAACTAATTGTAAAAGCGTTTATTTGCTTCCTTTGATATGTTTAGTTGAAATAATTAAAGTGTCCACTAAAAATATATGCTATTAGTGCGGTATGGTATTTATTAGATCAATAAATTGTCCAATACTTACTTAGGACGCCAACTACCCGAACTTTTTTATGCGTTGCAATGGTTGTTAAAAAAATCCATCTTTATTTAATATATGGTTTGTTATTTTAAATTTTTTTCAGGTCAAAATGTTGACAAACGTTACAAATATGACCAGTGACGAATCCAGACTTTTTATTTGTGGAAAAGGCAAAAAAATTAAGGTTTTGTCAGGTCAATAACCATTAATTATATAATAGTTCGCGTCTGGGTTACATCATTCGTAGTTCAGTAGTGGAAAGATTAGCCAGTACTAAGTAACCACTGCCCAGGGGATGCCGGAATGTACTAATAGTACATCCTTTCCATGTCCTCATGAGATGAGCTTATAGTGATTGTGAGTATGAGGGTGTGGAAACAGTAGAAACTCTTAAATATAACTTAAATCTAAATGATTCCTAATAAACCAAACCCTTGTAACCATTTGTTTAATTCCCCTTAAGAGAAACAATACCAATGGTACCAACTTGGAATCAAACCCGAGACCCCTAGACTCGTAGCCAGTTGCACCAACCACTACACCATGGGACCGGTTTATATAACCACTGAAGGCGAAGAAAGGCAATTTATGTTTATTAAATCCCTCTTTGTGCTTACCCTTTGAAAATTTAAAAATCTAGATGATTCTAGAAACTTTTCGGAATAGTCCTTGTCCGGAACCTTTTTCCAAAAATGGATGCTCAGAAGCAATAATATTTTCCTGCAATTTTTTGTTGAAAATTACATAGCTCAAGAAACCATTTGATATGGTTCTAATCTGGCATATTAAAAAAAAAAAGAAAAAAAATGCATCTTGAATCTATTTTGGGTAATCCTTTTCTGGCAAATGTTTGAAAATATATTTGAGGTCTTGGTAGGGGGGCTACTGCCATCCCCCCTCCCCCGCAACTAAACACGACTATGTACTAATAATTCTGTGAATAATAGACCTTCTATCGTTACTACAGTCTTACTAGTAGTTCTTAAGATATATTCTTTGGTTTCAAACTAAACATTTACTCTAATTTCTCCTTGGATTTTGGACAGATTTCATAGACTAGTTGACCTCGGTGGTCTTGAGGTAAAGTCCTATAATCAGGACCCGATGTGTGTGGGTTCAAACCCATTCGGGGTCGTCGGTTTTTTCTTGAGTGATAAAATCACGTAACACAACTTCCTTTGGAGGGAAAGTAAAACCATCAGTCTCATGTCAATTATGGCATGGAAAAGAACCCTGAAAGGTATGTGAAAATACATTTCCCGGGGAGTTGAGTAGGCCCTTTCGCTCTCGCTCAAATAATGTATCGTGTGCTGATATGCTAAGTTTGTTCAGAAAATTCACGTTAAATACCGAGAATAAAAAAAAACTGAGCACACCTCAAGTGTAAATATAAGACCACACCTACCTAGACCAGAGTTGAATGGGCCATGGCTCATTCCATTCGAGTTCAAGCAAGTGTCGTCTTGTATTTAGTAGAGTGCCACACTCGAGATGTACTCAGTTTGACTTTGAAACTGACGCTTATAGTTCATATTTTCCCTAGGTTATCAAATTAGACGGAAAAACAATGAATACTATATTCAATATTACAATATTGTATTTATGGAGAGTAATTATGGTTCACGTGGATTAAGATGTCAGTCAAAATTAAAATAAATGTACCCTAGATACTCGATTGATTGCTTAAAGTTCTGAATTCAAATCACTAGAGATAAGCTATTAAACGAACAACCATTTGAGCAACTGCCATATTGAAATAGATAGACAAATTGAAAAACATTGTGCAGACATTATTTGGCTTAGGTCCAAATAATAGCCCCATCAAATTTAGTTAAAATGGATTTAAGAGTTTGATAGCTATCGCGTAGTAAATATATAAATAGAAAGATGAAATGCCAATTGGCCAAGTTAAAATATAACCTGGTCGCACTCGATCAAAAGCTAGAAACCCTTCGATTTAATGTTAGTAATTGTTTTATAATGATATCAATAATATAGTTTATTTTTACTATGTTTAACGTGAGATGTCTCAGTTCTGGGATTTGGATAAATGTTGAGAAATATAGATCTAGCATTTTAAAAAGATATAAAATCATGTTTAGTAATTACAGCCATGGCCGTTGAACCAAAAGCAGGTTGCGGATCTTAGGGGGGAATATTCACCATCTAAAGTATACTCTTCGGGGAGAAGTAAAACACAAGTGATGAAGAATGGGTAAATACAAATTTTCAGAAAGATAAATTTTTCATTTCAAATCTTTGTTATGAGTATAGGGTGTTTTAGAATGGCATGTATCCTACTTTAGTTGAGACAAAGTGAACAATCACCCTTTACCCCCTCTTATAAGTAGAACTGTCAAAACCAAAATATTTCTTTTTGATTTGTAACAAGTTACAAGTTAACGTTATACAAATGGGTCAACACTCACCGAAACCCGTGATGAGCGACAACACAAACACCAAAGCACTAGCTGTGACCTCCACTCTCCCACGGATACAACTGACTGAGCGAGCCGACAAACCAACGGTCTGCTCGGGACTCGATCCGTGGCCAGCCGGAAACGATGAGGTTCCACGCGGCCAGATGAAGCTATCACTTCCGCCATTAGGATGACCTAGAATATTCTAGGTTGTGCAAGACGCATTCTTTACTGTTATGTTTGTTCTATCGTCTTACCCCCTCTCTCTGTGGATACCATATTGTATATATAGTGTTCGCGCTTTTGAATAGTCGCTTATTTTACCACCGACTGAGCTTGGCGGGGACGGCGACTAAGGGCCGTAATTTATTTTATATTCTAAATTGCATTTTCGGCGTAATGGGGGAAATCTTGTCTAAATTGTTGTTCAGGACTTGTAAATATTTGAAGTTAGGATTATGAGATGTTGCGCGCAGGTCAACGCAAATGCGCCTGCATTCTCTCTCTCTTTGTACGAGGTTTAGTTCATCCTAATAGTACTGTTTGTGTTTGTTATGAGTATTTTACTTGTATTTGATTTAATGTATATATTTTCGGTCACGCTATGGCGTACTCAGCGTCTCGGGCATACCGCCCGTCCTTTTCCTGTTTGCATTTTAAATATTTATGGAATTGTTTAGTTCTCTATTTAAACTGGGGGCACGGGGCACTTAGGTGTTAGAGATGAGACTTGGCCTTACGCCTTGTTCTGTTTATTGTTTTGGTTCAACGTTATGTTGTTTTGTTTTGATCTGGAGGCGCGTTGATGTTTGTCTTTAATAGCCTAAGTTTAGATGCATACTAAGAATTGCAAAGATGTATGGTTGCTTGCGCTAAAGATTGTTCACTTTTGTCATTGTCAGCCATTTGAGCTGTCTGAAACAATTGCAATTCACACCAGCGGGGCTATTATGAACATTCGACGCAAAGCTAGTTGCTACCGCTAGAAAGCTTCACTTCAGAGGAAAAGATAGCGTTTGGGATATTATGACCACCACACTTTGTATCGTCCGCCAGTTTTAGCTTCGACTTTGCCTCTAGCGTCAACGCACAGAATAAAATCACTTTGCGTCAACTGTTGGCAGCACTTTTCCAAAGAATATTGTTTTTTAAGAAGTTAGAGGCTAGAAATTAGGTAAATTTATTTCAAGAATACTGGTATTCATGACTGAACATAATTCATTTATTTCTCTTTTCCCAAACAGCTGATCACAAGTCACATTATTTGCAAGAAAGGTTTAACCTAGCTTAATTTAATACATCTCTTGCATAATTTTGTTTGCTTACGATTTGAAATGAAAAAATACTAGACCTACATTATTCAATACATATAACATATTGTAGTCAAAAAATCATGTGAACTATGCATTAAAATAGTAATGTCACTCAGGGAAATGAATAAATTAGAATGAAAAGTTGGCTAATAAAGAAACAGTGTTTTTTGTAAGATGTATGCTTTACAACCCAATGCTTTATTCTCCATTTATTCATGTTGATACTGGAACAAGTGTGTTTTATTATGTTAATTAAAAATAATTTCAACAGGTTATAATGTAGCTTCTCCTTTCATGTAGGCCTATTTTAATTAATTTAACTTTAATTTATAACTAAAAAAATATATGCCTTGTATAACTTTGTCTCGAAAACAACATTTATCAAACAGTAGATTAATATTTTGTATTTTGGCTTTATTAGTAGGCTTATTTTAAAGCCGTTCCCGATTTTGTCGAGTCAAAAAGTGAACGTTCAAAGATATAGATCTAAGGTAAGGTGTTTTAAATTTTATGTTGTTTGATTGACTTGAGGTTAAATAAAGAAAATCACCTATCTATGTGGTACTCGACTTGAACATATTTAGGCCGACTTTGTGCTAACTTTATTAATTTACAGTGTTGAAAAGGTTCTCACTTTTGAGAGTGAGTCAAATATGCGGTGTGAAGATCTTAGAAAATAAAACTAGTTACTTAAAGTTGATGAAAGTGATCAAAATCTTCCAAAAATTGTGTTCAAACTGAATATTTTCGACAACTTTATGTCAAAGTAATGGGTATTTATACCCAGTTGTCCGACTAAGTTAACATAAAAAAAACGAGAGGCTGGTTTGAATGCCTAAAAATAATAAAATGCATTCTTTATTTAAAGGGAATTCTTGAGACTTTAGTTAAGTGATTAAGAATATAAGAATATATTTCTTTATAATGAGTTGTTTGACATTTATTCACTTCAGTATAACTAGGCCTAACTACTAATAATTATTGATTTCAGATAAATTTAGTAAACCTTTTATGATTAAAAAACCTAGGCCTAAGCCATACCACATGTAAACATTAAGCTAGGGCCTATTTGGGTTTTTCCAGTCTTGGCTGCAATATTTCATAGCCTACAACTCACATTAATGTGGAGAGAAGCTACTACTGTATGTACGATTCAGTTCCATAGGATTACATTATTAAAGTTTTGTTGAGTCTTCTTAAACAAATTAGTCCTGCATTTTTATTACCTTGTCAACAGAATGATCAGTGTGGTGATGGTGACTAATAATGCAATTTGATAGTGTGATGTTTCAAAGAAAATATTATTTTAGCATTCAGTATAAGCGTACTATCCCTACATTATGTTAAAGTTATAATTATGTGAGAAACACACAACAACGTTTTGAGGTTATTATATTGGACTAATGCGATGGCAAGTTTAAATAATGTAACACAAAACACCTAATAAATTACCAAAACTAGCAAACATAACCTCGTAACGCAAACCAAAGGACAAGTAAAATGTC
>CABFOW010002690.1:48544-60117 GCA_902141385.1 Timema californicum | reverse complement strand
AAAAGGGGGGGGGGGGGAGAGAAATACCATCGTCCACCAATCTTCCAGTTTCAAACTTATTTTCTTTCTCTGTGTGGTTCTCTCTCGAGTCCTTTCTTGGTCTCCGTCCTCCTCTATTATTTAAAATGTCCGCTCAGCGGTCTCAAGTCGGGGCTACATATTTGAGGTCATAATGAATGACATCAACAATATTTTATAGAGGGGAATTGGTTCAATTTTGGGAAACAAGCCAAAATAATATTTTCACATTTAAAAATATAGTATTTTACTCTAATATACGCATATAGCAATGTGAGGGTTCTTTTAAAGACCAGCTATTGCGAAAAGCTTCAAGAGTGTACATTTCAAGCGAGTGGAAATATAGCCTCAATACACACGGTCGGGGATTTGAACCCAGCCTCCAGGTTTGGAATCCTCAATGCTCACGCACACCTAACTTTGTCTTTAAACCTCATTTTGATATCTGTCCAGGCTATTCAAATAGAAATAGGAATGGGTTAAGAATGAGGAGAGTAATATTTTAGAGGAAATTTACCCACATTTGCGGGGATGAAGATTGGGAAACTAATTTGTAAATTCCAGTCGTTTAGTTTTAAAATAACCCGCCAAAGAGAAGTTGAAGAAACCACCAGCAGGAGCGCTAATAATATAGTACGCTGCACACGATAACTTATAGGCTCAATATAACCAGTAGCGGATTTAGGCTTAGGCCCGTGAGGCCCGGGCCTAGGGCGGCAAATTTTGAGGGGCGCCAAATTTTTTAAGATGACTAAAATTAAAAATCGATTGGGTTTTCTGTAAACTCTGAGACCAAATTTTAAAGTTTATTTTATGTTTAATTTATACCTGAATTAAATTTCTTATTATTATTGTTATTATTTTCATTATTTTATACACACACATATATGTATATATATGTTTATATATATATACTGTTACAAAAAAAAAAGGGCGCCATATCGTCTCGGGCCTAGGGCGTCCTCAAACCTAAATCCGCTACTGAATATAACTGCGCTTTGAGAGACCTAGTGTATAGTATTGTAATTTATTTCTGAGATGAATACAATGATTGTTGTAGGTAGAATTAAATGTGTCAGATATACAAATGATTTTACGTAAAAAAATCAACGTGTGTAAGTTTATAGTAAAATATATGGTAAGGAACTCCGCAATGACTTTTTCACTACATGGTTTGAAAATGGAGATATTTACTCAAAACTCTTAATACATTATTTTATGAAATAATAAATACACACTAGCAAACCAGAGCAAAAATTGCACTATACTTACGTAAAATATTTGTTGACTCCCGGTTTTAATTTTATAAATTTATTTTTAAAGAATTAAAGTTTTCATTTATATATTTGAACCAATAACAAATATATAAATTGGGTCCTCAAGGGTCAACACTTGGTATTCAAATTTAGTATTCTGGTTTAAAATTCTCGACATTTTCTTAGGGGTTGCACATCTTATGGTTATCGCATTGCTATTAAATTCCTCATTTATAAATTTTGACTAATAAAAAATGTAAATATTGACTATTTAGTCAAAAATGGATGTAGATCATTGTTGTACAAATATTTCTTCTAAGAGGTTTAAGGATAAATAACAAACTTTTTGAGAGACTTACTTAGGCCTATATTTAATTACTTCATGGCATTGGAGAATTATTGCGTTAAAACTTAAATAATATCTCTTCACAACTAAGGCTCACAAAATTATATTAATATATTTGTTAATATCTCATAAACTATTAATTTTAGAAAAAATATATTTCAAATATTTTTTTATTTTTAATATTACTACAATTTTGCATATATATGTAATTTAGTATCTCAAATAGTTGCGTAGATATGAAAATTTCCGCTTTTCTAAAGTAATCAAAAATTAATTTTCATGGAAAAATGAAAATAACCAGTTTATTTATAATCTTAATAAACGCATAGACATGAATTTCTACCAACATCTTTAGAGCCGATTTTGAGAAAATAGAATTACTTTCTTTTTGCCGTTCATTTAACTACCCTTAATCTTAGGGTTAGATATACAAATCCAAAAAACCCCTCGGGGAAACCCTATGAAAACCCTAGATACCAATTTTTAGCCTAGTCGGTAAAATAGTTTAGGCTCCATCAACAATGATGACCTAAAACTCATCGCCTCAACTCGGCGTGGTCCCGCCATCATCCCTTTCACACCAAGTTCAAACAGACAGCTTATTTGTGGTATGATCGAGTTAGTTAATTAGTGGAGAGCTTTGTCATGCTCGGATCGAGCCTCAGCTATTCAGTTGAGTCAATCGTAATTAGCGTTTATATACTATAATACTGATTTGTACGAGGTCAGCTCGGCATTGTGATGATTTTTTAAAATATGTGCCATTATGCTATAACTCTTAGTGAAACTCGGGGATTTCCGGATCTGGTTGATAGGGAATAGTTCTGAACCATTTATGACCTAATTAGGTCTGATTAGTTATGTTTAATTAAGCTATCTTTATTCTAAAGTAGCTTACTCTGTTAGTTTAGCATCGGCTGTTTTAGCTGACTCGCCTTATTATTGTATGCATATTAAAGTAAATGTAGGCGGCGTCCTTAGGTTGTCTGCGAGGCATTCAGTTACAATTTGCAGGGTATACCTGTTTCTGAGGTTTTTACCTGGCTCGCTCTAGTTTCTTTTATTATCTCTGGGATGCCCAACTGGATTACTACCCAGTCATGTTCATACGAACACATTAAGCTGACATAGCCTTGGTCTCGGCGTTCGTAAGTTGGACTCACGGACGAACAGAGTATGAAAACTCGTTTGTAAGTCGACCATCAGTGGTGTAGCAAGACTCTGGTGGTTTATCTTATGGTTTGATGTAACCATTTGAAAGAGCTCTTAGTCCTACTTGGTAGTAGGTCACTTATAGAAGGAAGCCCTAAGCATACAGATGTTTCTTCTATCCTGTCGCACCTTACATGCTCCGTTCTACGCTCTGAAATACTCCTTCATAACGGTCACTCTTGTTACTAAATGCTATTATTGTATTTTCTCTTAGCTTGAAGAGAAGACTTTAAGTCGCTTGGATAATATAGTTGGCCAGTT
Organism: Timema californicum; assembly: GCA_902141385.1. Taxonomy (NCBI): domain Eukaryota; kingdom Metazoa; phylum Arthropoda; class Insecta; order Phasmatodea; family Timematidae; genus Timema; species Timema californicum. The sequence continues at coordinate 57,024 of CABFOW010002690.1, read as the reverse complement.
CTCCGAGGAGTTACATGTTGAGTATTGACTTCTCTTAAAATGAGTTAGCTTACTGGGCTTATTTGCCATCCAATTAAATACAAACCTCGTTTGGTATTTATTTTTTCTGACAATATATTAACGTAATTATATACCCGGGTCCAGGATTTGTATTACTGTTCTTTCCAGTCAACAAACTATTCGCATCAAAACAACAACAACAAAAAACCGATAAAAAGTGGACTGTAATCAATATAACACTGTGAGAAATGCTTACCTACCTCTAATAAATGAGGTTCCGCGACAATGGAGATTTAGCTTGTGAGTTGGCAAAGGAAGGAATAGGGAACCAGGCGTTAATTCCTCGGCATCTCTCGAACATTTGTTGTGGTTTTAGATCAAAGAGGCCCCTTTAGGGCCTGAAGCACCAACTCACACATAAATAATGATTTATAAAACAAAAGATGTAATCGTCATAGCAGACACCCAACGCGTACAGAGTCCCGCGCTGAGCTAGCTCTCAAAAAGAACAAACGACCTACTTTCCCCCTCCTTTCCACTTTCAAAAAAGGAGGGAAAAACTCAAAAACGGCGGGAATCAAAGATCAAAGAACAACTAACACATACAAACCAATTAAAATAGGGAACTAAGTCAAAATGAACTAGGTTAAACAAACTATTACACAAATGCTATTTTATAATATTAAATATATACAGTTCAGAGACTGAACAATTACTGTATCTCTAGATTTTCGCCAATATATCTGCCAGTTCTTACTGACTGCAATTACATTGAGTACAACCTGGAACTCTGTATGAACTAATTTAATAATATAACTCCGTTATTTTGGGACTGTATACTTATATTGTTCTAGCTTCCCTTTATATGTCCCTTGTAACTGGGCCCGCCGCAAATAAAATAGTTTCGGACTGATTCTGACCAGCAAACATATCTATGACTCTTTTGTTGAAGTTTGGAAATTCATCAATTTCTTCCTTATTTATTATTATTATTTATTTATCTGTTTACATAAAAAAAACTCAGCAAATTTAACCCATCCTGTCCCATGATGCTTCTAAAGAACATTTTGATTCTTTTTGACATAATGAAAGCACGCTTTGACATAGCTGCTGAATCTGGAGTTGTTAGTGTTATTTTTAGAGTTTTGAACACTTCAGAAAACGAATCCTCAAAGGAAATATCCGTGAAAGAGTTGTAAAAATCACAAACTGAAGAAATATTTTGAATGTACCATTTCGGTATATTACAGAGAGTTCATTTATTAATTTTTCTTTTGAAACATTTGGTCTGTAATTTGAATAAAAGTTGCTGACTCAGTTAGTTGGAAAGTTTTCTCTGTACAGTGCAAATTTATTTGGGCCAATTATGGCCAAAACTACCAAATATCTTTGATTGCTGGAAAAGTTATTTGAGCTGATTAATAACAATATCACAACATTCATTGGTATTTGCCTTTAGGTTTATTTCTGAATCGTACTTAGATTGTTTTATTGTGGGAGGAAAATATTCATCGGCATTCACTTCATATCTTTCAGTGTTTTCTCCTATTTCAGATACAGCTAGCTCGAAATGTTACATTGAATTAAATACGATTATGGTATTGGCAATCTGCATCTGAATTCTACTGTAGAAAGTATTGACAGGTTTCACTATGCCATAGAAGACACTTAGAAAAAAACTAAAACTGTGCATTGTTAAGTAACATTCCCTTATGGTTACATCATACCACCCATATTCCTCCATCTTCTTCTTAAATCTTCTCAAAACACTACAATAACATTGATTTGTTTTCTAACACTGCTTACAACTTTGAATTTAAAGTTCCATCACGTTGCTGAAACAGTAGGTATCTTCACTCTTTATCATTTTCCATTCGCTTCTGTTAAAGCTTGGAATGGAACGATAGGGTGCATTGATCTAGAGAGACATCTCACACTGGGCGTGGCTTCCCTGAGAGGGCCTTGTCACAGCTGGCCCTGCTCAGCTTCTATATTCAGTCACTAGAGCTCTGGTACACTCCTCGCGTGACGCTTGGAGAGAGGAATGAATTATATTGACTGGCATACTGTATAACGAGGAAGAATGGTGGAAGGACAAAGGGATCTGGAGGCATTTTACTAAATAGACCCGGCCACGGGCTGGAAACAGTTCATTATGATGATTCTGTATATCGAATTCAATATTTCACCGCGTGTAGAGAATGGTGATCACTTTATATTCATGGTGTTTCCCTAAATATTTTATAGCGTAAAAAGAAAGACAGAAATAATGATGAATTAATAAGTATCATAGATGTGAACTGAACGGCTACCAGCTGTAATAAGTATCCACCAATGTGTGACTACTGATATTCCTTCATCACTATCATCATTACTTTAACGATTCACTGTATGCTACACAGAGTAAAACGATTAGTGCTTACAAATGTGGCTATTATAGAGGTTCCAAAACAACTGTGGTTATTGCTAACGTTGAGGGTTGAGCTGCGCCGTTTGTTTAGCGACACCGTGACATTGATATTCACCACGACATTTTTGGCAAGATTTTACCCGTTATTAAAATATACCTTTTAGTCCCCAGTGATTAAATGCAAACTTTGCCACTTCCTAATATTCCCGTTCAAGAAGCATTTTATTTGAGGCAGTCGTGGGTTAGCTGTTTTTGCATACACGAATTAAAATCTCATAGATCTCTAACCTGAAGGGGAATTAAAAAAGAAGCTAATGAAGTTTCCTCATTTATATTTGACTATATATTATATAGTATTATGTCCAAAAAAAGTTACTGAACTTTCCTTATTCGCAGATAGTGCTCCTGGTCCGAACAAAAATCACACAGTTATCAGGATGTTTAAGACCCTTATGCTCACAGGAAAACTTAATAAGTTATTCCACATGTTTCATTTATTCATTGTGATCGTGATTTTGGAGTTTACAAAATGAAGATAAAAGTGTTTTATCATATATACACCCCAAAAGAATATGTGGAGCTAAGAGCAAACATAAGCACATACAAGTGTCTCGCTAAAACCTTTTACATCTTCTTCTTTTAAGGAGTTCAGATACTCAAGCAACAATCCTCCAGTTGTGGAAGCTTTGCCATACATGGCTACTTTTGTTACACACACATTTTATATGGCAAAGGGCAGTGTAGTGAATATTTTGTCAGCGCTTGTTACAGTTATAATTACAGAGGTTCGTGGAATTGAATAATCACTATAACTTTGGTGTGCTGTATAAATGGATTAGTATTTTATATGATAAAGTTACAAGTTAGATAACTTAGTGACCGGTGTACGCACATGGTTATACAAAAACAGGAAGTGGGAACATCATGAGTCAAAGATGCGAGTAATAGGCCTGACACACACATTAAAGGGGCGGACACATTTGGAACTAATAATTCAAATATGACCATGTTGTTATTCACACAGTGCTTCCTTCTAAAGCTTATCCTAATGGACAAGTACCAATTAACAGTAAACAACTTGAATACATCAAAAAGTTGACCAAGTATGATTTTTTTATTATTATTATTATTATTATTATTATTAGCACCGCGTCTTACTACCCGTTCGGGTTATACGCACTTACGCTAATGTGTAATGGTAGGATGATTGTGAGATGAAATGGAGGACCTACAGTTTAACGTGGAATCCGAACCACGGTGGAGACCTGGCATTTCCCACATTCACAAGATGTCTTGTCAGAGGGGAAGGAAGGGTTTGGTAATAGATCAATTTGTGCCGGGACCGAGGATTGAACCCCGGCCGCCAGCACAGAGGTCTGACACCTTACCCCTAGAAAGTATGATGTTAATGAAGATTCCTTAAAGATTTTATAACGAATTATTGGTCTAGCCAAACAATGATCTCTCTGATAAAAGCCAATAAGGAATGTAATGGTTGTAATGAAAATATTTGTTCATAAAATATGATATCAATATGTACATTTTATTTGTTATCTAAAAAAAATAAAGCATATTACAAATCATTTGTCTGAGTTTGTGCAGAAAGGAACTAAGTCAAAATTAAAAAAAAAAGTTTTTTCTCAAGAATAAAAAAGCTAGGAAATAAAATTACATCTAAATTTGACATATCAGCAAGCCACACACACACACACACACACACACACACATAAAGGATGCAACTAAATCAAATAATGAATAAATAAGATGGTTTTTGTTTCTCCTAAAATGTTACAAAAAATGACCTAGTTCCTTCTTGCACACACCGATTCAATTATTAATAATTCAGCGGCTATTGCTGTTTTGTTTATGTAATAGTACATTTACCTTTCACGATTGGCAAAACGTTAACCTCATTGTAATAATTAAATATGGACACGCTGATTTAAAGGTTATGCACCATCATCCGCTTAGACAGGGGATAGAAATCACACGGAAGAAACTATTTTCGGCACACTCGGTAGAGATTCGAACTTTTGGCTCCCCATCCTCAAAGATTTAGTCTATTGCGAGCCTGATGCCTTAAACCAAGTATCTTTTAGCGTGGCTGCCTAAATATAGAACATGACCTTTGTACAATGTATATGTTATGATGATTTTTTATATGTTTTATATCATATTTTTTCTATTTTGTAAACAACAATGTGTATTATTGAGTAAAGTGACTGTTACTTACAGAGCCTACAACAAAGTGTCTATATCCACATAACGTACACAACTAGTCCACAGACACACGGACACAAATGACGTCGGTGGAAATGTGCGTGATATAATAACGTCAAGATAAGTAGTCACTCCCAGCCGTCCAATTACATACATAAAAACAACATCGCAACCTTGCCAAAGAAGATACGAGACTGGTTAATAAGTTGCTTTGCAATGTCACTCTGGATGAAGAACAATAGGAAATATCAATCTTTATCTTAACAAAAATAACGCTAGATGACAGCACCATGAGACTCTGATAGAGCTCAACGCTTTGCTGACCAACTCAAGGGTACTGGGTACGATTCTATGAGTCAAATAAAGTTGAAATCTACCCTGTAGTATTGGATTTATTGTAATTCATTAAATGCTAAATTAGTCGCCTGGAGACTGGTAGCTAGCAAAGTTGGTTCTAGAATTACATAATATGGGGTTTTAATGTTAAACCAAATTCCAAATTCCAAATTTACAAATGTGAAAATTGATTTTACTAAATATAATTCAAACTTCAGAAATTGATAAACAAATTGATTGAAGTAACTATCCTGGGTTCGCAAATTATCTCTTACTGCCTGTCAACTTACTTAATAAAGATTCAGGATGCCAGAGTTTGATACCAAGTCAGATATATTAATAGTATTTATAGTCAAAATGTTGTCTCTCATTTAGTCTCCAAGTAGATGTTGGGGAAATGTCCTTAAACATCCTCCAGATTAATAGATTCCCTTAAGGTCATGTACAGTGAGGAATATAAAGATTGTTTGAGTCTATAACATCTTGACAGGCTGTCTAGCATATGTGGGGATGAGGGGCTGTCTTGGAAGATATGGTAAGTCTCAGCACACTCCAGAAACACTGACGATGGAATCCGGCGTCCGCTTGCCTGGGCGGTCATTAGTTGGGGTTTTCTTACACACCGCCTTGGCCGGGCATATAATGTTCTAATAGTTGGTGTTGTCGATACAATAAAAACAAGAATTTTAATGAAATATATACATTTTCAATTATCCATTTGGAAACATTAATAGAATTAACCAGCTGAGTTAGATTAAAATAAAACAAAATAGTAATTCTAAATAATGACATTGTGTACTACAAAATGAGACAAAATCTAATTACTGGGGTATAAAAAGAACATTATTTATAACAGATTGTCTCAAGTTTGATTCGTGGGTGGATATGTTAAATACCGGCAAACTGAGAATTAAAGTGGACTTGGTCAAACATTTATCAAGAGATCGCAGATATTTATAGTCCGTATGGGATTGTAAGAACTGCGAGTTAAAGGAAATATTTTTGAAGTTTTAATAGTTTTTTTTTTGCAAAATAAATTATATATTTCCCAGTAGAAGCCTGGAGTTTAATTTTCTTCACATAATCTCATCAGTATCATGAATATCTGTCAAGGTTGTCCTAGAATTTGACAACTTTTCTCTTCATTAAAAAGGTTTCTTATCTGACTATAAAATGCTTATGATAAATATTCAGGAACTTTGTGGAAAGTTGAACCATATGTTTCTATTGGCGCTAACAAATGTTTTTCATGAAAACTGAAACAACACTGACTTTTCTCGACACATGACGGTATCGGTGGACTATAGTCTGTATTGCTATTGATGTGAAGGTAAGGGTTCAACCCTCAGCTGGATGACTGGAGTCGGTTTTCCACTTGTGATGTATCGCTGTGGTTTTCCTGTTTCATCCCCAAGCTAATGCGAGTGAACTCCAAGAACTCCCCATTTCATTCACACCCCGTGGATTGTTACTATTATTATTATTATTATTATTATTATTATTAGCACCGCGTCTTACTACCCGTTCGGGTTTTACGCACTTACGCTATTGTGTAATGGTAGGGTGATTGTGAGATGAAATGAAGGATCTACAGTTTAACGTGGAATCCGAACCACGGTGAAGGCCTGGCATTCCCCACATTCACAAGATGTCTTGTCAGAGGGGGAGGAAGGGTTTGGTAATCAGATAGATCTGTGCCGGGACCGAGGATTGAACCCCGGCCGCCAGCACAGAAGTCTGACACCTTACCCCTAAACCAGCAGGTCACCGCCGTGGATTGTTAAAATAACCTCTTAATAAAAAATATTAATAAATAAACATGAATTAAAATGACACGGTGGGGTTGGTGTAGTGGTTTGACCTCATGACTCTGACTCGGGTGGACAGGGTTCAATCACGGTCGGGCGTACTGGGATTAGTTGTTTTTTACCAGTAGGGGCTTTCTCCTATGTCTACCTACGTGGTCTTGGTATAAAGGGCTCGCTTCAGGACCCGATGTTTGTTGGTTCAAATCCAGCCGGGGTCAATTAATTTTTCTCTAGTGACAAAAATCCACAGCACAACTTTCTTAGGCGAGGAAGTAAATCCGTCGGTCCCTTGTCGATGTTGGGATGTAGAAGAACCCTGGAAGATATGTGAAAATACCTTTCCCGGAAAAATCGGTAGGGCCTTTCGCTCTCGCTCGTAGAAATTCTTGCGTGCTGATATGATGAGTTGGTTCAGAAAGCGCCCGAATAGACAAACAGCCGTCTTCTCCGTGTCTTGAGTGTATCTGCAGTTGATTGCTGAGAACTTAAACGGGCCGCGACAGTAAAATATAAATAACGTTGCGTTTATGTTCCACAGAAGGTTTTAAAAAATACCTTTAATATCTCTGAAACGGGAAGCATAACCTGAACAACTGTTCTCTCTTTTTCCACAGCGTCTTACTACCCGTTCGTATGATTAATGAGTAAGTATGGGGAAGGCTATACTTTAAAGAAAATGTAACCACATTTACGTAGAGAGATGTCGGGAAACAATGGAGGGAAAGGGAACTTTAGTACACTCCGTTGGGATTTGATCCCCAATCTCCCAGCCAACAACAGGTTCTTGTTTAGCAGACAAGTGTCAAGAATGTTCTACCCCTCCTTTTTCCACGCAGAAACAACGGAGGGAAAGGGAACTTTAGTACACTCCGTTGGGATTTGATCCCCAATCTCCCAGCCAACAACAGGTTCTTGTTTAGCAGACAAGTGTCAAGAATGTTCTACCCCTCCTTTTTCCACGCAGAAACAATGGAGGGAAAGGGAACTTTAGTACACTCCGTTGGGATTTGATCCCCAATCTCCCAGCCAACAACAGGTTCTTGTTTAGCAGACAAGTGTCGAGAATGTTCTACCCCTCCTTTTTCCACGCAGAAACAACTTGATCTAATATCGATCGTGATAATGATTTGTTATCTTTGTTGTGTTTTTATCGAAGCGTTTAGAGAAGAAGAGAGGTTTACGAAATGAGTAGCTCTTAAATCTGATCACCAACACTATCGCTGTCGAGTGTTTGTTTTACCCGTGCCCTCGTGTCTTACTACCCGCCCGGAATATCTACACAATACTGTTACCAATACCCACCTCGGTGGTCACAAGCAATAAATGCCGCCGGCCAAGAGAGATGTGTCTGATATTCTAGTAGTGGGGAGGTCGGGCCGGATTTAATAAGGGTGGGTTTATATACGTTGTTTTCCATCCCTCCACCCAAATATAGGTACGTTTCATTTAAATTTAGTATTCTCAATCCTAGCCATTTAGGTAATATAGGTACGTTTCATTTAAATTTAGTATTCTAGATCCTACCCATTTAGGTAATATAGGTACGTTTCATTTAAATTTATTATTCTCAATCCTACCCATTTAGGTAATATAGGTACGTTTCATTTAAATTTATTATTCTCAATCCTACCCATTTAGGTAATATAGGTACGTTTCATTTAAATTTAGTATTCTCAATCCTACCCATTTAGGTAATATAGGTACGT
>CABFOW010002690.1:0-43960 GCA_902141385.1 Timema californicum | reverse complement strand
CTTATCTCGAGCTAGTTCTAACCAGTATCTAATTACACCTTATCCTTATCTCGAGCTAGTTCTAACCAGTCCACTTCATTACACCCTATCCTTATCTCGAGCTAGTTCTAACCAGTATCTAATTACACCTTATCCTTATCTCGAGCTAGTTCTAACCAGTCCACTTCATTACACCCTGTACTTATCTCGAGCTTGTTCTAACCAGTATCTAATTACACCTTATCCTTATCTCGAGCTAGTTCTAACCAGTCCACTTCATTACACCCTGTACTTATCTCGAGCTTGTTCTAACCGGTACCTAATTATAGCTTATCTCTTCAGGTTCATTTTAATGTGATCCTCTCATATGCGTTTAGGTATTTCCACCGGTCTCTTCTCATTGGCGTACAACCCGAACAGGTGGTAAGACGTGGCGCTAAATAACTATCTTTTCATTGGTTTGTCAGTCAGTACCCTGCACATGTTTCTAGATTCTTCCATTAGCACATCATGTCCTGTCCACTGTAATCCACGAGATTTTATTACCCTAAACCTATCTGATAATGAGTACAGGCTACATAACTCATCACTATCTAGCCTCCGCCACTTTCCACTATATTCATATTTTTAGGACAAAATTATTTCATAAGTCAACACATTTTTTCGATCACCCTAAATTTCTTCAATCATGTAAAAGATTAACAATTGTTTTGTATATTTTGAGTTGATTATTTCTTGGTAAGATACCTACAAACTTATTGGGAAATGCTTATTACTTGGTGAATAAGTTGTTCTTTCATTACTCATTTAAATTAGACATTTTTAAAACCAATGTCATAGCATATATTTTTTTAATATTTCTATTTCAGATTCTTACAAAATTATTTCACGTCTGATTAAACGGGCTACTGGGTACGCTATTATTCTCGACTTCTAAATTTGAAAACAGCGAAATTTGGTTCTTAAAATAGTTTTCATAGCTTTAAAATAATTATTTCACAATTTTATTGTATATCTTTAAATATGGCTACATGATTTATTTGAGCTGGATAGCATTTTTTCCCAACAAAGACATCAGACAACAGCACCTCTATAAGATGCCTAGTTCCATCTTTATTACCACTAAGCTGCGCTAAGCCACGGGGCAAGACGGGCTCTTGAACTATCATTCACTTATTCTGGTTTACCCCTTTTAAAGCATTTACAGGAATTTACTATGTGCTCCTGAGAAGAAGTTTTAAATTAGATAACGGTTAGGTGGAGATGTTTAGAGCTCCCTATGATTGGCCATCAAACAGTCCAACCCATGACCATTAAATGCCAGAAATACAATAACTCGCATAATTATAACTTCTTTAAAATGTTTAAGAATTCGTTAAGCAGAACAAACAAACAATATTATAATGAGAACAGCTGTGCCAAGTATTTTAGTACCTACATATATTCTAGTTATGATCTACCCCAGCACAAATATCATTATCATCTGCTACATTTTAACTATAAAGCTCGCGAACTACAAATTAAATAAACATCATTGTCTGTGGAAACAAATTTCACAATTTTCACAATTTTATAAACAGAAAATCTACTAAACAGATGGATGTAAAAGTAAAATATGACTAAACCGAGTTATAAGGAACTTCCCAGTGAATGAAGTTTTGTTTTGAGAAGTATACTTAATTCCAGTGAGTACGTTGAGCACCAAGCTTTATAATAACAAAACCTCACAAGTGAGTATAATAAGGGTGGAATTAGCCTGGAGAGAGTTTGAGAAAACCTCAGTGCAAATAAAATCTGTAAGTTCATACATATGACTCGAATCCCAATCTTTCCATTGACATCAAGTAGCTCTAATGCCGTTACGGCCACCACTGCATGTAGCAATGGTCTTTGATGTTATGAATCCTATAGTTTATAAATTTAACTATAAAAGTATGCTGGCGGCCGGGGTTCAATCCTCGGTCCCGGCAAATATTTATCTGATTACCAAACCCTTCCTTCACCTCTGACAAGACATCTTGTGAATGTGAGGAGTTCCAGGCCTCCACCGTGGTTCGGATTCCACGTTAAACTGTAGGTCCTCCATTTCAGCTCACAATCACCCTACCATAACACATTAGCGTAAGCGCATATAACCCGAACGGGTAGTAAGACGCGGTGCTAATAATAATAATTATTATTATTATAAAAGGTTCTTTTATACAAACTTATTTTTCCACCCCTAATTACTAAAATCTTTTTAAGTGAAGAAAATGGCCATGCAAGGTAGCCTATCTTAAAGGGGAAGGGAGAAATGGTACAGGACATACCCAAGCAAATTCTTGGCCCTTCTCCAAAAGGTAGGTAGGTGTATTTTGGACGGTTTTGTATGTTCTCCTCACTAAACCTCTCAGGGTCGAATATTTCCGGGTCTTGGTAGTACTTCGGGTCGTTGTGGATGGCGTATGTTGGTATAATGATGGACGTCTTGGGTTCGATTCGACAAACCTTGCCAGCGCCGTTTTTCAGCTCAAACAGCTTCGTGCATTGTCTTCTCAAGAACATAACCGGGGGGTGTTTTCTTAGGGATTCTGAGAACAACAGTAAGCAAGTCAGTAATAGAAACATTGTGAGTAGTATAACTATTGTAAGTAATGGACTAATGGTACAATATATGAGTAGTATTAAATATTAGATTATCCCATCATTTTTGGTGCTCCTCATCCTACTACCCATCCGTGCTATCCACATATTTACACTGTTGGGGTAGAAGAAGTAGATGTAGAAGTAATGGGGTAGAGGAAGGAAAAATTTGCAAGAGTATTCACATCTGTATGGTAAATCATAAGAAAAAATATATCTCACTGTGGCCGTCATTGATTCTAATCTTGGTCTCTCCATTACCACAAATAAAGACTTAACGAAACTGACACCTTTGGCCATGTGATCACACGCTTGTTTCTAACACAAGCTAAAGGGGAAACACAACACTCTAATCTCAGACTACAAATTGACTACTTAACTAAAAGGAAATAATCAATTTCTAATTAATACCTTTTTTGTGTGTTTTGTGAATTGAGCCCGAATAATTTTTGATGAGTTTTCTCTCTGTTGACTCATTCATAACTTCACACTAGCTTATAACTAGTTATTCACTATCTTGTTACCATAAACCAAATCCTGTCCGAGTTTTGAGTACTAATAAACAAAATTGAAGGATTTTCAAATTTTTCTTTCTACACAAATTAATGAATAAACATCTACTATTTTTTCACATATTCACCGTAAGGTCTCAGACATGAGTCATGACGTGGAACTAACTTTAGTACACCCGTGTTGTAGAAGCTGACCACCCGCCTAGTTCATCCTGTCCCATATCACATTTTGACCTCTTAGTGTCAGCGAAACTTTAAGGGCCAAGGAAGTATTTAAGTGAAACAAGTGGTAGTCACTTGGCGCAAGGTCCGGAATGTGGGGCAGACTATCCAACCACACTCCTCAGAGAGAATGACTCTACATATGGAACTCATCCTGACATTATAGCAGGTAGCATGGAACTCATCATGACGTTATAGCAGGTAGCATGGAACCCATCCTGACATTATAGCAGGTAGCATGGAACCCGTCCTGACATTATAGCAGGTAGCATGGAACCCGTCCTGACATTATTACAGGTAACATGGAACCCGTCCTGACATTATAACAGGTAGCATGGAACCCGTCCTGACATTATAGCAGGTAACATGGAACCCGTACTGACATTATTACAGGTAACATGGAACCCATCCTGACATTATAACAGGTAGCATGGAACTCTTGTCTCTTTTATATTGTTTGTATAACACCTCCGCAGTCTGGTTGTAGGTCCGTGGTTTCTTGTCTTAATATGGCGGCAATATCCCAATTGGGTTCTCCCCAGTCTAGGGATGAGGCCTGGGATGTGGGACCATGGTTTGTGGGAAACTCGAGGGGCTCCGGGTAGTGGTCTGTGGGTGCTGAAAACTTAGTTTCCGGGGTCAGATGGGACTGAGTGGGGGTGATCCTCCCTACGGTGGGCTGAGAACTGTGAACTGATGGGAGGAGGGAAAAGATAACTCTCTCCTGAATTGTAGGATTGCTCGGAAAGAGGAGAGTGTTTGTTTGTTGTTCTTGATGGTGTGAGATGAAGAAGAGAGAGTGGGCTGGATGAATGGAGATTCGAGACTCTGGGACTTGCCTGGGACGGCGTGGACCTGAATACATTAGGAACTAGGAAGCAGCCAGGTACGGCGCGTTCCACGGTAATAGAGAAAGATTAAATGAGACTCGTCAGGAACGGCATGACCCAAGATACACCTGGTTTCATCGCTGAGGGAACTGTATGCTTACTACTGAGCAACAGCGTTGTCATTTTTTTGTTTTCCGTGATCAGTCTTCCTTCGAATGTAATCAAATTTGGCAATGCCGGGCTGTCGTTGTTGCCAGTAGTTCTTCCTCCAGCACAGTCGTAAAGTTACAGTAGTCTGAGTCTCGTGTTCCTAATAACAAGCTCTAAAACATCAACTAAACACTCATATTTTATTAGTACTCTGTGTAGAAAAGTATTTGTTATTGATCGCCTTAAGATTTTGTGTGTATGTGTTGGTTGTGTGTTGTTTTTTTTTGCCGTAACGTTGTGGAATTATAGTCTTAGTGCGTATTAATATATTTATTTGAATAATAGTGCATTGTTAACAGTTAACATATAGCAAACATTATGGATTCTCCGTCTTGTTACGAAAACTACATTCCAATAGGAAAATAGTAAGTAGTAAAGAAAGGGCAATGGTGTTAAGAAAGGTACATTCACTTTACCGTAACAATGAATTACCTAACCTAAAGAAAATTGAAGCTTTGATTGATATTGATAGTGAACTTCTTAATTTTCTTATTAAGAACACGTAAGAATGTAATTTATAGCATTTAATATAAAATGCATGTTGTAATATATTTGTCTGTATTTTAATAATTTTAAGCATAATTACGTGGAAAATAGAAAAAGTAAATAAACTTTAATCTCGAGAAAAATACTATTGTGGAATTAGTAAATGTTTTTAGAAAAGGCTGTACATTGATAGGAAATCTTTTTGCCTGTCAATTGAACCCCCCAACCCCCCCATGCCACATTGTTTACAATGAAGAATTTCCAAGTAAGCCCTCCCCTGTAACTACACAACAACCGAATGCTAGAAGGTTTGGCAACTGGTAATAGAGAGAGCGAGAGAGAGTGAGTATACATTTTTTCTCCAAAAGACCTGCGGCTCCCTTAGCTTTTAAATTAAATTATATTTACATAAAAAAACTACAATAGCTACCATTACAAGATTACATCTGAAACACACCTGTTTACTATTGAGAATACCTTTTATTTTGTCCTTTTAACATTGACATAAACTTTAACAAAAAACATTCAAATTCTCCTTTTCCTTTGGCCCGTACGTCCCTTGCACATAGCAAGCGAGCCGTTCTCTACCTGTCCTGTAGAGCTCTGCTCTTTCAACTCTTCAACTCTAGCTGCCAGACGGACTCGCCCCTCCCCACCTTCCCGGCGCAGCTCTAGCGGCGGGATCGGCAACTAACCTCAACCGCTGCGCCAGTCAGCTGCGCGCGAGCAAAGATGGGCGGGGAGGTGCTGTCACGTCACCGCCACACATCCCAAATAGTTCAATACAAAAGGGACTAGATCCTTTATTCTGAACATGAAATAAATGTTGGAATTGGGCTACGCCACCCCATTTCTTGTTTCTTTGATCAGCGCCATCTCTTAGGGGTTTAGTGGACTTGACTCCGGTGGCTCGCTCCTGACTTTACCAAGGGTCTGTGAGCTGATCTTGGCCCATTTGTGGGAGAGTGACCTCAGCGAGGTCCGTTGGCTAATACCTCCTAGTGTTGGTTATCTGTCTGCCTTGGTGGCTCATTAAGCGGCCAGTTGGGAGACGGATCGTCGAGGAGTAGAGACCAAACATTATAGCAGATATTTTGGAAACATTCTAACATTGAAGCAGGTAACTTGGAAACCTTCCTAATATTATAGCAGGTAGTTTGGAAACCTTCTAACATTAGAGCAGGTAACTTGGAAACCTTCCTAATATTATAGCAGGTAGTTTGGAAACATTCTAACATTAAAGCAGGTAACTTGGAAACCTTCCTAATATTATAGCAGGTAGTTTGGAAACCTTCTAACATTAGAGCAGGTAACTTGGAAACATTTTTTACATTATAGAAGGTATCTTTAAAACCTTCTAACATTAAAGCAGGTAACTTGGAAACTTTCTTGATATATTTTGGTAGCTTCCAAAACTCATTAGGCGTAATTCTGAAGACCTTACAAGATTATTTTAAGGAATTCTTAATTAATTTTTTTTTTATTGATGAGAGTCTGCTCGAAATATATTCCCGAGCACTATACTAATTTAACGAAAGAGAGCTTTCAATAATACGAGCATGCAGCATAGGTTGTTAATATATCAATTTTTGTTTACGAAGGATTCCTTTAGTTATGATAATCTGATTCATCTTAATTTTGGGAGTTGGGGTAGAATGTTTTATATCTAATATTGACGTATAGTTACTAAACCTTAAATAGCCTCAGCACTAAACACAATAAGCATTTCTCATTAGCTGTGGCGTCACTGAAATACATCTAACCTACTAGACAGCACGTGGACTAGAGTAGTGGCTCACAATGAGGGCTGAACTACCAATTGAGGAATGGTGAGATTACCTGGGTGCACAGGGTGACAGGGGGACACTGTAAGGGTAATCCTAAGCCTCGTATGGACGGTGCGAGGCAGCCTGCTTCGCACGTCCCGCTCTGCCCGGACCTGAAATGCTCGCCCTGAGGCATGCACATGTGTTGCAAGCCGTGTGCTTGTCGGTAAACTAGTCGTGCTCTAAGGTGCCTCACTGTGAGTGTAACGCCTCGTGTGGACGGGTCTGTTGTTGCCTCGCTCAGCACTTCACACGCACCATGGACGACAAAGACTCTCTACGTCAAGTAATTCGACTTTATAAGAGTAATAGTTTATTATGCTGCAGAATATATCAACTCCAATAGATGTTCAAAATCCTCGGTGGACAGAATTACAAAATGTGTGACATCTTCCTCAAATCTTATATCTTCTAAGAGTCTATTCCCACATTCCAAAATTTCCTGAAATAATTTGTTAACCCACCAACGTGGCCGTCGCTTTTGTCTGTTTTCTTTTATAATTAAGTGCAGCACAATGTAAGCAGTGGCAGCAATCTGCACCTTTCTACTGACGTGCGTTGTTCGTGGTGGTGTAATTGCTCGCAGTGAGCGTGTGCTGATCGAAACTATTTAGTGGCGCATGCCTCGAGCCGAAGCACCACCTCGCACTGTCCGCACGCGGCTTAGACACCTGGTAAGTGACTTTAAACCAATCATTGGGATACTAATATCACGTCAAGCCCATTCATCGAAGTAAGAACTTACTTAATAGTTAATTGGTTACTGAATATGATATCTAAAAGCCTGGCTAAATTACTATTATATTCTGAATAACTGGTATCACTGGATACATTTAATCGTGTTTTGTTATATTAATTTTAAACTCATCATTTGTCTTCAATCCACAGATTGCTCTGCCGCAATTTTCCATTTCTGTCCAGTCCTCTAAATCTTTATGGTAACAATTATTATTGTTTCCATCATCTCCTGCTATCTTAACTGTTTCCCATCCTGGGTCTTCCTCTTGATTTCTTTCCTTCACGATATCCTTATCAAATAAAGTTAAAACTTTTTTTTAGTGCATGCGTTATTAAATGTTACTTTGTTGAATGCTGCTGTGTTAGTGGCTTTAGCAAAGAGTTAATGTGAATATTGCTTTTTATAGAGAAGATGTCACAAGGGGATGATATTATGAATCCAAGGGGTTGATGGAGCCACTAGACTGGACCAATTAACATTTCCTCCGTAGCCGTCACGTTGGTATCTCAGTACTTGTAGGTCCTGTTGGTTGTGGCTTTTATGCGTGGTCTTGTGCCATTACGACAACATTATGATATTTTATATGTTCCTATGATATTTATTTATTTGAGTTTAACACTGATTTCAAAATATTATCGTAACTATGAACATATCCTTGATATATTTTACTCTTAAATGTATTTTCTACGAATATATTTCCAATACTTTGGTGACTAGTAATTGCTTATATGCACTACGCTGATTTATTGCATACAGGATGATTAGAAAATATAATGAAAACCTTTAAGAGGGTGATAAAAGTAAGTATCTGAGTGTTTTGCTATTGGGAGCTCATGGATGGTGAAAATTACTCGCTGTGTAGGGGTAAAAAAAACGTGATGGACCGTATACAGTTCAAATGGACTCAGTAATTTAATTAGTGCAGCTAATTAGCATAATACACAGGATTTTCTTGAATCCTATGTAGTTTTTACAATACACATGAATTACAGTAATTGTTCAAAATGTTGGCCAGAAACATCGCGACCAATTCTACAGCACAGCACCACTGACCGACATACTCGCTCTAGCATCCAATGAACTGTGTCCACCTACTCACAATCTGAGATAATACTGTCGTATAGTGCGCGTCTTAAGGTGTACTAAATTAATAGGACAAGCCCCCAGGTAATTGATATTAATTAATACAATTATTTATATGTATTTAATAATATGTAAACGTAATACGAGAAGGTGTGACTAAGGTATCACTGGGTATAGGTAGTAACAAAGTTAAGTTACTATAGACTATAGATATTTTAGGGGCTACGTGACTTGAAATACACTCCCTATTCTAAGAACACAGATAGGTTCATTAAGAGTAAACATTGGAATCTACCAAGGTCACATGCTGTCCCCTGATGTTCCAAAAGTCCAAGGTTACACCACTTGTAGTGCGTGGAATGTAAATTCTGGAAACAAACAAGAGGGCTGTATAAACCCTGTGTGTGACCTGAGCTCACTCACTCAAGCAGACTGACACAGACAGAACGTTGTTATTTTATTCTGTATTCCTTGTTGAAGCAATAAATAGTTAATATCATATTACTCCGTACGAGTTTATCTTCCAACTCTAAGCTTCGAGGTTCCTATCAAGGATTTGGAGTTCCTCTAGTTACTGGAACTGATCACTCTGGGATATGACAACACGAGCCTGAACAAGTATCGTATATCATACTACTAATACCAACGAAACAAGTCCAGCGGTGTTAGGTCAGGTGATCTTGCTGGCCATGTGACAGGACAATCTATTGGTGCCCTAACATTTGTTGAGATGGTTCCTAGCACCATAATGTTGAAGCCACAAGTCCAGCGGTGTTAGGTCAGGTGATCTTGCTGGCCATGTGACAGGACGATCTATT
The DNA here is from genome assembly GCA_902141385.1 of Timema californicum. Lineage (NCBI taxonomy): Eukaryota > Metazoa > Arthropoda > Insecta > Phasmatodea > Timematidae > Timema > Timema californicum. Next base: position 34,633 of record CABFOW010002690.1, on the reverse strand, counting down.
GGTGCCCTAACATTTGTTGAGATGGTTCCTAGCACCATAATGTTGAAGCCACATTCACCCTTGGATAGATCAAGGCACAAGATCTTGCAGCTCGTACAAATAACTCTGTACACATTTCCATTCAATTTAGGGGGAGTTAGGTAAGGTTCTACCACATATTCAGGTATGATACCTGCCCAGAAGTTACTCTGGTGATAAATACACAGTTGCCTGTGGGTTTTCCTTATTCCAGATTTGCATATTTTTCTGCTGAACATTCCCAGTCTTTTAAAGGCTGCTTCGTATATATATACAGCGTATATACTGAAAGCGGTAGATCTGCTTCACTATACCGTAGAAACAAATTCGCGAACTCCATTTGGTGCGGAAAATCTTTCGGTAGGAGCGCTCCACCTTCTGAGGATAGTACGGGTGCAGCTGTTGCTCCTGTACAAGCCTCCAAACAGTTTATCAACTTACGTCTAAAGAAATTCCAATATAGTGAGTACTCGTAGTGGGTATGTTGGTCAATGCTTCAAAATAATTTATTCAATCTGAGGCGTTTGAACGTGATTCTGACGACCATTATCACACATAGAAATGGGGAACTATCCCAGTTTCTCGTAGTCGTCGGGCTACCGACAAAAATGTATCATGAGAAGGCTGCCATTTCAGCCATTATTTTTCTTTATAGTCCACTCTGTTAATCCTCCCATTGAAATCATTCCTACCACACACAAGGTACATGCCAGTCAACATAAAGGATCCTTTGATTGCGAGTTCCTTCTCTCAAAACATTTAGATATTCATCCCGAACACTCCCTCAAGGTTTGTCAGTAGATTTTGGAACCGACCTGTACAGGTTAATCTCTGAACTAGAGTTCAGAGTTTTGATTCAAATCACAGTCAAATGAATTTAAATATGGTTTGTAGATGGACATTGTAAAACAAGTACAAACAGTAACTGGGGGCTTTCAATACCTTGGTAACGTGGCGCAAAGGTGACCCAAAAATAATCGATGACAAGATGAACCTTTAGACAAATAGTACTTTGTGTATAGCCAACGCTTGATATTGAACCAGAAGTGTTATACCTTGAGGGGGCTTCCGTAGCAAGCTTGTTACCAAGTGTTTATAAAATGAGGCAGGTAAATACACTTGGCTGTGGTATCTATTGTAAGGGTAGGGCCTAATAATTATATTAACCACTCAACCACCTCTGGAGCACTCGTGCTCATTGCCAGGGAGTTATCATTTTATTGGTTTCTACATCATCATTTAAAAGGAAATGGCATTTCCCCTACCATTTCTTACTACCTTTCCAGACATTCTCAATTAATTACGCTAGTGGGGTGTGGGGGTATTTGAAAGGTAGAACTTAAATGTAACTATTCTGAATTTGTGTGGAGGGAGAGGGGTAAACGATTTAAGAAAAACACTAGAGGTACACCCAGTCAGGATCCGAATCTTGACATATTGAGAGTAACAAGATTTGGAGTGCACTACATTTGCACTTCAATGTCCTCTCCAAACAATCACAATATTAATATATTTTACAACCCTACCAATGAAGACTAGAGCAGGTTGAAGTGTGATTCCCGGCAAGTAAATCAGTAACCAAGCCATTGTAAAGATATACCCTAGGCAGATGTCTAGTCAGCTCTGTTAACAACCCCTAGCTTCAATATTTTGTTTGATTTGTGTGATTCATATTACTACCCGTACTTTATCAGCATTAATATTCCAGGGATGAGGAGGGTGGAGCTTAAAATAAATGGGGTGTGCATTGAATGAAAGTAGTAACCCCTTTAGGAAATAAATACGCATACCCTGACCTACTAGTCACCGGTAAACCAGACTAGATGCTTGACGTGCCCACGGATGCAGGTTATTTCTGTTGTTAACAATGACTGTATTACCAGTAGAGGGATAAGCACCTACCAGCAAAAACCTTTTCGAGATAACTCAATTCCAGGAGCCCCTCGTAAGTGAAACCTCCTCCATGTCTGTCCAACATATCCTTCACCTCTCTTCTGATCCGCTGTTGCACTCCCGGGTTCATCGCCACCTCGTACAAGGTCATTGTCAGCGCATTCGAGGACGTCTCGAAACCGTCAGTGAAGAACGTCAGCGCTTGGGCCGCGATGTCTTCCTCGGTGAACTCTGAAACACACGAGTTTCTTGTTGGTTACTGTTACATTACAGAGAAACCTGCCATCACCTTCTGGTCCGCGATGTCCTCCTCGGTGAACTCTGAAACACACGAGTTTCTTGTTGGTTGCTGTTACATCACAGAGAAACCTGCCATCACCTTCTGGACCATGATGACCTCCTCGGTGAACTCTGAAACACACGAGTTTCTTGTTGGTTACTATTACATTACAGAGAAACCTGCCATCACCTTCTGGACCGTGATGACCTCCTCGGTGAACTCTGAAACACACGAGTTTCTTGTTGGTTACTATTACATTACAGAGAAACCTACCTACAGGATTATAAAGGCGCAAAAAAGGCAATGTTCCTAGAAAAAGGATACCAAACCACCATGATGGAAAACCCTCTCCAACAGAATACACCAATTGAATTCAAACTATTATCTTCTTATCATTAAAATGCGGGCACCTATTAACTAAACTCGACAGTATTTATAATATGAAGACAGCCTATGTGCAATATGATATTTATTCACGTATGTATTGACAACCATTAGGCTCCTATATTATCAACACAATAAATAGAACCATCCTTGTTTGGAAGTAATTCTGTTGCTAATTTTGGTGCTTGAATTGAACTAATACAGTCACAAAGTGAAATCGATTGCTTTACATTCGCCATAATTTATTTAAGTGAGGCGGATCAGTTTTAATTTTATACGTTTTTATGTGCCTCGAATATTACTACCCGTCTGGGATTTCTACGTTTTTACACTAACAGACCCGCCTCGGTGGCGTAGTTGGCTAACGCGCTTGTCGTGTTGAGCTCGACTGCTGAGGATGGGGAGATCGAGGTTCGAATCTCGGTCGGGTGAACTGGGGGTGGTTTTTCCTAAATGGTTTTACACTCTCCCTCCACGCAAATGCGGGTTCACTTCCTCTAATACAACCTTCCCAATTCCTAATCCATTAGAGTAATTAGTACTTAAAGCGTATAACCCGAACGGGTAGTAAGACGCGTTGCTAAAATATAATAATAATAATAATAATAATAATAATACACTAACAGAGTAATATATATTAAAATAAACATATTGTATCTTTAAGATTAAATTATCAGAGGTGAACAATTTACAACGTAGAATATCACTTGCGTGGTATATTTACTTAAGCATATGCACTTGCCTATTAGTATTTCTTGATATAACAGGATATTGAGAAATATCTAAAACTATATTGTTATAAGATAATATCTTGACTTTCTTAAAATATAACTATCACAAAAATATAACTACAAGGTTTAAGGCTAGGTTTCAAGATTTTAGAAGTTAACTACGTTATAATAATATTCCCTTCGATTAATTTGATGGCTGTTAACCTCCTATTTTCTGAAACATTATCATGGACTCAACAGTTACATTCTCTCCTCGGTGCTCTCAGCCTCAATCCAAACAATCATGACTCACTCTCAAACCACCTCCTATTTTCTGAAACATTATCATGGACTCAACAGTTACATTCTCTCCTGGGTGCTCTCAGCCTCAATCCAAACAATCATGACTCACTCTCAAACCACCTCCTATTTTCTGAAACATTATCATGGACTCAACAGTTACATTCTCTCCTGGGTGCTCTCAGCCTCAATCCAAACAATCATGACTCACTCTCAAACCACCTCCTATTTTCTGAAACATTATCATGGACTCAACAGTTACATTCTCTCCTGGGTGCTCTCAGCCTCAATCCAAACAATCATGACTCACTCTCAAACCACCTCCTATTTTCTGAAACATTATCATGGACTCAACAGTTACATTCTCTCCTGGGTGCTCTCAGCCTCAATCCAAACAATCATGACTCACTCTCAAACCACCTCCTATTTTCTGAAACATTATCATGGACTCAACAGTTACATTCTCTCCTGGGTGCTCTCAGCCTCAATCCAAACAATCATGACTCACTCTCAAACCACCTCCTATTTTCTGAAACATTATCATGGACTCAACAGTTACATTCTCTCCTGGGTGCTCTCAGCCTCAATCCAAACAATCATGACTCACTCTCAAACCACCTCCTATTTTCTGAAACATTATCAACAGTTACATTCTCTCCTGGGTGCTCTCAGCCTCAATCCAAACAATCATGACTCACTCTCAAACCACCTCCTATTTTCTGAAACATTATCAACAGTTACATTCTCTCCTGGGTGCTCTCAGCCTCAATCCAAACAATCATGACTCACTCTCAAACCACCTCCTATTTTCTGAAACATTATCAACAGTTACATTCTCTCCTGGGTGCTCTCAGCCTCAATCCAAACAATCATGACTCACTCTCAAACCACCTCCTATTTTCTGAAACATTATCAACAGTTACATTCTCTCCTGGGTGCTCTCAGCCTCAATCCAAACAATCATGACTCACTCTCAAACCACCTCCTATTTTCTGAAACATTATCAACAGTTACATTCTCTCCTGGGTGCTCTCAGCCTCAATCCAAACAATCATGACTCACTCTCAAACCACCTCCTATTTTCTGAAACATTATCAACAGTTACATTCTCTCCTGGGTGCTCTCAGCCTCAATCCAAACAATCATGACTCACTCTCAAACCACCTCCTATTTTCTGAAACATTATCAACAGTTACATTCTCTCCTGGGTGCTATCAGCCTCAATCCAAACAACCATAACTCACTCTCAAACCACCGATTATTTTCCAACTTGTTCTGCTCTTCGTGTTTTTCCTTGAGCTGAATTAGAAGTTCGAGAAAATCATTTTTCCTCAACATTTCTTTCCGCCTATACGACGTGGCATCTGCTGTCATTTTCCGGAAAAACTCCGTAACTTCCAAAGAAGCAACTCTAAAAAGAAGGTGAACATGAATTAACCACAAACTCTAGGTTATGCCTCACATAAATAATCTTTTATATTATTATAATTCAAATAAATATATAGTGAAAATTTGTTAATGTCTCGTGATAAAAACTTGAAAATGCATCATGCATTGTGAATGATTGAATCAATGAAATCCATATCAGGAGGAATAGTAAAGGAAAGTATAAAAGTATCTGAGAGTGGCTGAGTCTATGGCGTTGAGATTACTAAGAAACCACGACACCAATAATATTAAATAGGATCGGTTGCAAATATTGAAAAACCTTAACAACCATTTAAGAGCTAGGTGCTCCACAGCCAATCCAGCCCGTGGAATGAAAACGAAAAACGTTTGCCAAGAAGAATATTCCAAAACTTTAAAGGATTTTGAAATACTGATCTCAGACTTGTGGCCGAGTATTAGGGCAGTGAAATATGTCAAGGAATCAATAAACAACCTTCGCAGCTGCTTCAGAATTAAAACAAGATTAAGTATTGATTTTTTTTCAGCTCCATGTCTTACTATTTGCTTAGGTTGTACACATAAGTATTGAATTAATTTCTGGACAACTTTGAATGTGGAGAAAGACATATTCCAGATCCTTACGGTTGCGGGTCATTGTGTGTTTGCCCTAGCACACCCGCTAAATAAACTCCGCAGGTTTGGACTATCCTTAATAATAGTGGGCTGGGTTTTGACTTTTTATTTTAATATTTATTTGATTTCACGATACAACTTACTTGAAATGCAGTAAACTAGCTATTCTCGGCGCTAGTGGAAGGAACAACTGTTGTACAACTTACTTGAAATGCAGTAAACTAGCTATTCTCGGCGCTAGTAGAAGGAACAACTGTTGTACAACTTACTTGAAATGCAGTAAACTAGCTATTCTCGGCGCTAGTAGAAGGAACAACTGCTGTACAATTTTTAAAAACGATGGTTGGAGAAATTTCCTTCCAACTTTCCTGAATTCGGCCTCAGGATCCTCGAAAGTGTGTCCATTTATTCCATAAGCACACGAAGCTACTGCGTTGATAGAAAATTTTGTGCACAATTCTTTGGTATCAATAGTTCCTGTAGCAAAAAATCCAAATCAAATCGTAGTTTTATTTTTTGAACATTTAAATCATTGATTGGTAGAATTTTATTGAGACAACTAACTAAATAAACAATTTTTTGAACATACTTAATACATATAAAATTTTCACTATATTATTTATTTTGACAGTGAAAATTGTTTAATCTGATAATCTTCTAGACGTGCTTTCAAATTTAATTGTATATATTGTGCATTTGAGTATAAGTTACTTTGAAAATAATAAAGAGTAGGGATGAGATAGAAAGTATATCTAGAGAGAGGTGCGAGATGCGGATGACATCAGACAAATGTATTTGCTCTGAATCAACGGTTCTCAAACATTTGAATGGCGTACCACTCTAACAGTTCTCGTAATTTGGAGTAACGCCAAGATAATGCTGAATATTTACTATTTTTATACATTCCTAAAGGGGCTCAGGTAAATAACGGTGTGGCTGCACCAGATCTCTGAGCTAGAATAAGTGTTGCCAATCCTACAATAATGCTTACATCTGTTTTACTTTTGGCTGGACTTGGTCATACAATATTTATAAGATTTAATGAGCCCATATCGTTTCCTACTTTAATATGTTTGGCTTCTCACGGCGTACCACTGGGAATAATATTGTAAGTACCACTGGTGGTACGCGTACCAAAGTTTGGGAACCACTGCTATTAATAAACTCGAGTTAAGTTGGCTGGAATTAAAACTCATCCCTTCACTTAAATAGTGAACAATTATAATTCGTCTCTAGTGGATTATAGAACTTAACTAACTTTGACAACTGCCAAAAAGTTTTATCTAAACCTAACAGTTAACAAATGTTTGGTGATTCTATTAGTTTTCCATGCCATGTGGTTAACTCAAAGGAGCAGCTAGTCACGTTACAAGCATTAACTAGAGAGTAGACACATTAGAGAGTGTAAAAATAGCCAACAATTAATGGCTGGAGTACCTGAGGCGCCACAGTGCTCCAAGTATGACTTCATCTCCTGACAAACTTCCATCAACTGAGGGAAAAGAGATTTCATTTTTCCTGCAGTGAAGCCGGGACTGAGTTGTGGTCTTATCACCTTCCATCTGAGGATAAAATACAAACCGATCCGTTATGGTAGGGCAGTGAAGTAACTGGCCTGGATTAAAGAACTGACTTTGGCAAGGTACGGACACTTTCTTTATGGCCCTCTTACCTTTGGTGGGTATGGGCACTTTCTTTCTGGCCCTCTTACCTTTGGTGGGTATGGACACTTTCTTTCTGGCCCTCTTACCTTTGGTGGGTATGGACACTTTCTTTCTGGCCCTCTTACCTTTGGTGGGTATTATTTCATAGAATTTAAAATGTCGGAAGGACACACGTGCTACATATCTGCTCCGTAAAACGTTCTTTCCACCTTCTTGCTATCAAGATCGCTTGATCTACAGACATTTTTGCAAAACACAATTTCTCTCATGGTAATTTTTTCTAAAAAGCATCATGTCACTAACTTTGAGTTTGTGTTTACTGCGTTGTTTTTGATGACAATTGCCATATAAATTATCTCTAATTTAATACACGCTGGTTTCTGATAGGTCAGCAGGCACCATTTTTAATATTGGAATGTTTGACCCCTATGTAGTCGTCGTTGATGTTCGAAAGACGTCCACACAGCGATACATGCTGTGTTTTGTTAAGCAGCACAAAATGCGGTCCTTCAGAGTGCTGTTGAGTTATTCCACGACACTTGCCTTAGTATTTGGATTATTAGTGGTGTAGTAATGACGCCTTCTGTTCCAAGACAAAGTGACATGAGGCGAACTTTGTCCCCTTGTCTGTTTGTAAGCATAGAGGTCTACGTCCACCATGATTGAAAATGTCCTGTGGTACCCAAAATTTTGAGTGGCGTAACTCGTGTACGAACAAGGATGCTCTATTTTCTTTCATTCGTGATCAACTCGAGTACACGAAAGAATATATAAGCTGTGAAAAGATAAAAAAGAAAGAATTCTCGTGCACTTTTGGCAACCATTACTCCAACTAAGAATTATGGCAGCAATAGTTCACTTAGATATTATTAATTTTCGTTCCCTGCGAGGGGAGGATGTAGGGAATCTTAAGTATATCGATTATTATTATAATTTTATTTTAATAATGATGGCTAAGACAATTTTTTACTCCTTTGATCAGAAACAAAAACATTACAACTTTACTGTCCATCTCACGAAATAATTCAGTGGCTATTCGGTACAAGGGACTCGTTTCACATTTCAATATACTACCGTTGATAGTAGGTAAAGTTCAAATTTCGAGTGGATATCCTTTTTATTTATAAATGATTTCCCACTCTTCCTTCATGCACACGTGATTAGGTTTTTTTAAATTTAACCTTTATCATCCATATCCTTTTTTGTGTAAAATATTATAAGGATATTACTTTTTATAATAAAAGCTAAGTTTATATAGCCAGTGAGAGCTTGACCAAATAAAAAGCACTGAGTAAGATGTTTTCTATTTTACAGAAAATAAAAATAGTTACTGATAAACTTAATTTTGGTTCCCAAATAATACAAACAATTACAAATTTTGTATTTAGTCTAATCTAGGTACTTATTCATAACTTGAAACATACGATATAGCTAGACCTACTTATTTTTAATTATATTATTTTCATATTGGTCGGGTTACTTTGCGATTGTGCATACTTTTGAAAGATTGTGAATTGGTAATTGGTTAATAAAAGTATTTTTAAAGGTTAAAAATTTAAGACAGGCTCTATTACTAATTAATTGTGAGGATCTAAAACGAATTATAGCTCTTTGAAACGCGCTATGAAATAAATCATATAGAAACTAGTTTAAAACAAATATTAAAGTTATGCCATTTGTGTGATATTAGAAAATGTGTTGGACCGGCAACTATATAATAGGACAATTTTTAAACCAACATGTCCCTTTAAAAATACTTCTTACAAAACAATAAGAAAATATTAGAGTAGAAGTTAAAGAGATTGACTAACTCAGATCCAAAGAGAATGTTAAACTGAGGTCCTTCGTTTCTATTGTCAAGGCCGAAGATGAAAAGTTTCCACTGTAACCTTGTTACAACATGACATAGAAGAAGTTGTATCACTCACCAAGCCATTACCAGTTGACTCGTTCTGACTCGTCCACAATAAACCAGAGATGCACTCCTCTACAAAATCCACATTCAACTGAGCCGGAGTTCGAGGCTCACTGCTGGCCATGTTGGGAGAGCCCCCCCCCCCTTACCTGCTTCCAAGTGAACAAACAGTCAAGCGAACGTCGATGAGCGCGTGCTGCCGGGCGCATTCTAAAACTTCTGTGGACTGTATTTGTGCTTGTGACCGATGCTCGTAGGCTCTCGAGATTGTTCTCGAACACCCCCATTTACTCCGTGCATTGAGAATACGAGAACACATGATTACCATAGGGTATTTAATGGTCGGAGTACAGAGTAGAGACACCCATTACACTTTGGGCTTACAAGGTAAATAGCCTAACTATTATGTAGGCTCGTCACTGTTTTTAAATTCACTTTGGCTCTAATACATCTATCTTTCAAAATTAGATCTCTCGGACTTCAGTATATTTATATATGGCTATGATTAATATATATTGCTACGATCAGATATTTTGTCCTTGCCCATAAGGCAATGTTAACTTGGGGGAAACCTTTGTCTCCATTAATTTTTTTTTAACTTGAATTTCCACATCACCGAAAGTTTTGTGATTTGGCATAACTAACCTGGGAAAGCTATGTTATGTTAACTTTATTTTTTGCCATCAGGACCTATTTATAAGGGTAGGGATAAATTGTGTTTACCGCTTTGTTTTCCTTTCAAGGTTAATTAAATGTGGGGCCGCGAGCCGGCGGAGAGATTAATCCTTGTACGGACACTTTGTTGGTTGTTAAAGTTAGGATAGTTTATTGTTGTTTCTTTGCTTATGTCTATATTTATATGGTTATTAAATGTGGGGCCACGGGCCATCCAGTACTTATACCCACAGAGGGCGTCTTGTTTGTTATTAAATCATTTAAGTATTCTTACTTGACTTTGAACTTTATATTTTGTCAGGTATTATATTAATACCTTTATCGTTGTTTAGGTTAGGTACTTGAGCTCTTAACTCATCAAATGTTTTGTATTTTGGGCAGGTGTTGGCTATCTCTCTCTCTCTCTCTCTGCCTATGATGTTGAAAGACATTTATTGTAGTGTAACAAGAGACCAATTTATTAGATTTTTATTGCCATTCTCTGATGATGCCATTTTGGGACGTCTAAGAATAAGGAGCCCCCTGTTGTTTGTTATTATTTTAGTGCCCATCTGGCCCTGGCGGTAACCATTGTGTCTTGTAGCCCATCTGAGTTATGGCCTTTGTTAACGCTATAACTCTTATGTGCCTATCCCTCATTGAGCTGTATCATGTTATTCTGGAAATAAATTTATATATCTCTTGTTCTTTGCTCTATGTGTTATTTGTGTGGGATAATGTTGGGGGTAGGTCACACCACCATAACCTATTTATAATTTACTCGAATTGTTAGCAATAAGTTTGTTTAGGGATTTAATTAATAAAGTTAACTTTGTCACTGTCTTAGAAATTTAAATTCTCGGTTCACATGAATTTCAGATATATATAGTTTGAAATAGCTCCAAACAAAATGCATTAACATAATTAAAGTCCATGTTGTCTGCCAGCTTAACGTTACTCTTCCTTGTCGTGGATCATATGACCTGTCGCCCGAGTACTCGCACACACCAACGTCCACGTGGTTCATGCATACCAAATTTTGAACACAATCCACTTACGATCACGAGATACATCTAATATAAAAAACGGCCCTCAGTACACTTATAATTGATAGCCGAGCTCTCCGAAATCAATAGTACAGACCTTAGCGAGCTTAGGCTTACACCATGTGACAAACAATGTCTTTTTATATTTTTAACAGACACAATGACACTTTATTAAAAATTTTTTAAGTCTAACCATAATAATAAGAGGTATCGATGTTCAAGTATCTGTTGGTGTGATGTATTGTTTTACTTATTTGTTTGTTCTTACTCACGCCTTGTCCTTGATGACGACAGGGTTGCGGCCGAACAAAGGGTCCACCATGATGTCCACGTTGAAGTCGTTGTTGAGTAAACTGTTGAAGTCTTTCACGATGACGGACCGGATGAGTTCAGGGTCTCTTATCATTAATGCAGGCTCACGGAACTTGAAATAACCGCCGTAAGGGTGGCCGTCCAGCTTCCTGGAACAACGGGGCAGTTTCAGTAGAACAAACAATACTTAGGAAAACACTACGACAAGCTACCTATGAAATACTTCCAGGAGAACAGGTATGACTGAGTAAAAAGCAGCGACAAGCTATCTTTTTTAGAGACTCCCACAAATATCAAAAGTTTGGCTGGTTGCAGATAGTAAATATAAAATCCTGCTTGTTTTACAACTTTCATATATTTATAAATGTTCCAAGAGCTTTAATTTTATTTATCATCTGTGAAATATAGTTGCTAGCTTACATAGACCAAGATGCTACAAATACATATTCCTTTGCTTGGATTCAAACTTTGGAATACGTGAATATAATATATCTTGCACTGAATCTTACGACTCGGCTGAGATGTCAGCACTCTTTACTACTCTTCGAGTGTAGGGATGAGCAAGGTAAGAGTCAACGAAAAATATAGGTGTATATTTAAATGTGGGACCCCCTTCATGGAGGAAGTTAGAATACAACATTTTGAAAAAAAGGTTTATATGAATATTACTCTTATTTGAAACTGTTTCCAAGTTATAGTAACTTCTGTGTTCCAGTTATTCTTGATAATCAGCCATGATGGGTTTGGTGTCAAATACTTCCTTCAGGACGCAATAGTCTTGTTTAAAACTCGGCTAAGGTTGATGTATTTTGCCAATAAATTACAATCCATTGCACAACTTCCTAATCGACGACCTTACTAGTTTTCATTCCCGTGTCGATTGAGGCATATAAAGAACCCTCAGGGGATGTATATGTGATATAATTACGGTAACATTCACGGGCTATTTATAGCTCGTTTAAAGAATTTAAGTGTGGAAGTAAACGGGGAAAAACAGAGATTTAATGATTTCCCTAATACATAATACGCTTCCTTCCAGACTGTGTGAGTGGGTGACAGTAACCATCTTAAGGGTTGAGTTAACGCGTTGTTTCAATACATATGGAGAACACATCTTGACTAATCTTTGGGGTTTGGCCTCATTAATATATTATAATTTTTAGTGAAAAACTTAGATAGCATAGAAATGTTCGTACTTGATATATCATGCTCACCATTGCTGACTAGCTTGTTAACACAAACTAATGATTGATCATGTTAGCAGTCTAGTACGGCGTATGACCCCAATTTAAACTTTGAACCCAATTTAAACATTGACCCCAAGTTGTGTGACGTATCCATTGCGTGTTATGTCGCAAAACACCCCCCTGATTTTCCCTGGTGACTCATACCTGGTGCCAGGATATTTCCGCCTGACCTGAATTTACCAACTGGTTATTTCCATGACTACATGGGATTAATGATCGGTTGATTTCCTTCAATGTTGCAAAGGTTTATTTCTGTTCTTCTATGTGGTAATGGGTTTTCCCTGATGCCTGGCACCTATTTGGTGGTTAGGCAAGACAGGAATAGATCGTGACCTTGAATAAATTGCGAACCTCCACTTCTATGTGGCAATGGGCTTTCCCTGATAACTAGCGCTCATTTAGTGGCTCGAAAAGACAGGAAAATATCGTGACCTTGAATTATGTCACAAGCCTCCCCTTCTATGTGGCAATGGGCTTTTCCTGATGCCTGGCACCATTTTGGTGGCTCAACAAGAAAGGAAAAGTTCATGACATTGAAACCGTGAGCTATTAAATGAGGTCATTGACCCTGGCAACCCTCTTCTGGCAATGGGCTTTCCCGATGACGTCATCGCACTGTCGCGATCCTGATGACTCATACCTGGCGACAGTTTGGGGGCTCGACAAGACAAGTAGAGACAGGAATATCACGACCTTGAAAGATGTCGCAACAATTCACTTTTATGTGGTAATGGGTTTTTCCTGTGATGTCATCGTAAACCTGGCACCAATTTGGCGGGGATGACCAGACAAGCCGAGACAAGAATAACGGAATCATTGACACAGCTCTTATCACACACAATCAGGGGCCTTTATATCTAGATGTAAACGTCACAGTGATTTATAAATTATCAGATAGGGGGCCAATATCCCTCACAAAACTCTACTAAATTTGACTGTTTGGTACCCACCATCGACAGGTGGGGTTGTACTAGGTTAGTAGCTCAACAACTCAAGACTCGTATATAGTTACACTACGTGTAAGAGACAGACAGGTTTTACATGACTAAAACAAGATATTTAAAAACTCATATTTGTTATGCATTACAGATTTTACAAACATACATAATATTTATTGTACATTTAAGGTTTCACAGACATACATAATATTTATTATAAATTAAAGGTTTCACAGACATCATACATAATATTTATTATACACTCTTACAGGAAATATACATATACTCTTTCATACGTTTTTCTACGGTGTCTCTTAGATGCGTTAGAAAAATTGTTTCTAGTTCACAATCCAGCATGTAATAGTCCAAACCAACTAATTTACGTGTATGGTAGGTAGCATTGATAATATCCAGGTTTATTATGTGCGTCTCCACCGTAGGCTGTTCGAGATCGATGACATCCAATGATTCTGTTAGCGTGTCACATACATCCACGACTAGTGTGTCGATCAAATCGTTGCAATAGCGTGCAACGAGTGTCGATCAAATCGTTGATATAGTTTGTGACGGGTGTCGACCACATATCCCGGTGGTCAACGAAAACGTCGATGATGTCCCACACATCACAAAGACGCGCCCAGCTAGGTGATAGATAGGCGACCCATTTGAGTCCAGTGTCTTGTTTCTCGCTGATGATGATTATACGATCACCGCACATGCATCTCAGAGAGATTTCATGATTAGTGAGACTAATCTTCTGAGGAGTTTGCGTGTTGCTGAAAAACTTTGATATGACCGACTTTTAGCTGCCCAGTTCTTGCCACCCTGTATGGTTAAACACCGCACAGTTCCCTCCACAATTTTCTAGCTGAACATAGGACGTATTGTTTTTCTTGACGCTCATGCTGACGATGACTCGCTTGGCGTCGACTTCGTCGAGCGCAAACGAAGTTTTTGAAGATACTGGTGATGGCGAGCGGCTACACCTACTTTGCTTTGTTTGTGCAAACGTCTTGGCCTTCAATGATGTTTGATCGCTTCGACGACTGTCACGATTTTGGCCTGCACACCTCTTTTATAGGCGCATACTGATTGGACGCAGAACCTTGAGGCGTGGCAGGACCCTACAGCCTTGAAAAATGTGTTGTAATATCTTACCACCCTAGCATCGTTGCATGTACGATTGTTTGGCAAGAATAAGGTTCGGAAAGCTTTTATCGGAATGTTATGAGTATGGTAGAGAATGTAAATAAGACAGTAATGGCCACAAAAGTCCGAGGATATGCTTTGAAGTAGGAGCGTGCTATGAGACGTACAGGAAGTGTTTTTGCGTATAATTGCAAGATGTGACTTAATACGGGTTGAAAAACCATAAATGTCAAAGTATTCCCCCACGCCGTTCTTGTTGATAAAGATGGTGACCCAATGCATCCCAGGCTTGGTGTGGGGGACCAATGTTAATGAAGAGAGTATAAAATCGTGCTATTCTAGCGGGTAGTTGATCAGCAGGGAAAACACCCGACTGTACAAAAAGGAACCACGTTATTTTTAAGTGCATGTCTTATGGTTGGCGTGTCAATCTTCAATAATTCAATCTTGAAGTCCCTAAACTAACGAGGCCGAACAGAAATTCCATACAGAACTTTGTGTCCGGTACATGGCACGGCCCAATTTAAGTGTTTTCAAAGAGAACAACCTCTGTCGTATATAGTTATGACAGGCGTAGGCATGTATTTTGCTAGAAACTTTTTTCTTTCTGCTCCCTTGACGTAGATGGTTTCTGCACGCGTTGTCACACGGGAGATGAGGGATTCGAGCAGGCTGTAATCCACAACACTGCTAACCCAAGGAATACCGTGCACTTTGTTGACAATATAGTCGGCTTGCTTTTTAGCGGCGGCTGAAAGTTCCTCGGTAGCGTATGAGGGTTTTAACACCAATGCGGAAGCAATGTACCGCATACAGGTAAAACACTGAGATCCTTAACGATAAACTCTTTGTTATCGTCAATGAAGCTTTGGAAATACACAACGACGTACACGATTTAATTTTTGAGTGATATTGGTGGGAGATTGCTTAAATTAACTCGCATAATCGGTCACGATATTTCTGTCCTTGTTGATGGTGATGATGTTGGCAAACTCCCCGTACACGATGCATTTGACGGTTTCGGTGAGAATTCTGATGAAGCTCTCTTTGATGCTTAGAGAGCCATGCCTCGTCAAATTCCAATGTGATGTCATGTGTGTGGACAGACTAGGTGTGAGATCAAATGCCATGAGATGATATCTCTTAGGGAAGGCTTCCTGTGGAATGTCAATACCTTCGTTCATGAAATGGATACCCATACCAGAAAACAGTGTTTTGGTAGGACATGACATTGTTGAAGTTTGAAAGATTGGGCTGTAGCTGTTTCGATGATAGTTGTTCTCCGTCCACGTACAGCGAGAAATGGTTAATTTCATAGGCTTGGAAGTTGAACGGCTCTTTGGTAGAATCTGCGTTGAGCGCAGTGTTTGATACAAATCCCACGATGCATCGTTTGGGTAACTGTCCAAAGAATACGTTGTGTAGTGATTTACCTTTCATACAGTAGGAATAGTGAGGGTTTTTACTTCCACGCGGGTGATGGGATACTTTGCAGGACTGAAGTGTAATGCCTTAGCATGTTCCAACAGTATAGAAGGTGCTAATTTGACACGTCACAATAGAAGGCCGGCTTTAGTGATGTGAACATTAAAGTTAGGGAAATAAGGGACGGACATAAGACTAAATCCGTCTCTGGAACAGACCAACATGACTCTGAGTTTGGTGCCGTTTAAAAGGTATTTCTCTTGGTTAAACACGTCACCATGTAGATACTCCAATAGATCCACCGTCTTACTTTTTGCGATGAAACTGCAATGGGCCTCAAATCCATTGTTGCCAGCCTTAGCTTCCTAAATGTTTCCAGGGCTGTCTGCGAACAAAAAACCACAAGTCAAATGTATTATATTGGCTTCATTGTTGTAATTGAGCAGTGTCTCAATGTAGGTCTATAATTACACGTGTTAAAAGTAGTTTTTAGTTTGAAAACGCATCAACGTGTGTGAATACCGAATGAAACCATTTGTTTTAGGGAGTGATTTGATCCACTGTAGTGAAAGCACCACCGTCGGGTTTCATGGTAAAAGATCTGTGAAAGGTCGATATATAGCTTGCCTTGGCTGGTAACGGTAAATTTGATGGGCAAATTATAGTGAGGGAAGAGACAGGTTCGTACTGGAGCCATTGTCCACTTTCAATACTGGTTTGCACGGGAGGGATGGAAAAGATATCGCATTCCCTGCTGGCTCACTCGCATGACTGGGGGTGTTGAAACGACATTTAAACTGGAAATATTTATCGCTCCTTTCTTAACCTTTTTACTTCGGTAAACGATCGAAGAATGATGTAGGTGCTTCTTATGACACCCTTTAAAGCCTGATCTGGTCATCAGTATGTCGATCTTCTGCTTCATCATGCGTTTAAGGTTTGTTCCAGCCTTGCCGACACGCTGCCATAGAGCCTCTTTGAAACGACGACGCTGATCGGTGACGTCTGAGATCACGTTGATACCTGTATGAAGCACCTGTTTTCCAATTGCTTTAGCACCACTTCTCAGCAATGGTACAATGCTCTTGAAAAGGCTATTAAAAACTTCCTACCCCATGCGCACGTTGATAGAGAACACCATTGAAGATATTCCTGTTCCAGCCTGGTCGAAGTAGTACCTTTGTTGGGGACAGTTCATAATGAGCAGCGTCAAAAATTAAGTTTCCCGCACACTTTTCCAAATTAGAATGGTACATGATCACCATTGTCTGTTCTTATATTGATTTCCACGCTTTCAATATCCCTTTTAATTACTGGGACGTGGTGCAACGGATCATAGCTAACTGTTTTATGTATGCCGTAGAGGTAGTTTGTGTTGTTGATACTTAAAAGTGCTCCCACAATGTCTCACACGGGCTGAGGATTGATGATATCCATGTATAAGTACATTTGCGAGGGCAAGCCTAGTACAATGTGGTGTTGTAGCCGACTTTAGAACTTTGATCAGATTAGTCTAAGGATAAAAACCGAGCTGTATACTTAGTTGACTTGATAGTGTATGCAGCTGTATATTTGGTGAAGAAGAAACAACGTCCACTTTTTGTTGGGGTTTGTGTACTTGAATACAACTACGGAAGAACCTTTAAATAACTCTACTTCGTTTAGGGCTTTGACCAATTCATGGATAGTGCTGTAGTTTCCAGGAGGGATGTGATCCTTGAATATTTGTTCCACGCCGTTAGCGTCAACTCAGTTGTACCACACAATATTTTGGCCCTCGTGTTTCGTGGTGAAAGAACACGAATATTGGAATTCGGCGAGAGTGACTTCCCCCTGTCCTTTGAGTGTGAGACGGTAATGAAGTTGCGTGGTGAAATTCGTGAAGTTATGCGGGTTCATGATGTGATACATCGCACGTAGCAGAGGGGCCCGCTTCAGCACTTTGGGACTCATGGTTATGAAATGATCTGTAATCGGGAAGTGTGTGTGTTTTTATAGTTTTTGCGTGGTAGGTACACGCAGCACCCGACTTTGGTGTGGGTTCTATATCTGAACCATTCTGGGGTACCTTATTTGAAATCTAACAATATATACCCCTGGAGAGTACTTGTAGCATCAGCGCAAGTCTCTTGTAAAACACGGGGATTTTCATGACAGACTTGACTTGCAAAGTGTTAAGTCTGAGCTTTATCCCTTGTGATTTTAAAAAAGCAGGATATAATGTGCGTTTAAGGAAATGTCTCTTTTGACCTTGCACTGGTGGATTATATTTTGTGTAAGGTACATGAAGATACTATTTTCATGGGGGTATCCTTTGGTGAAAAGATCGATGACAACTTCGTTGGCTTCACGCATCAAGTCATTCAGGATAATCAGCTGTGGAGAGCAATTACAGGTGTCATACATTTCCGACAAACCCTTACAGAATATGACGCGGGGACTTGACCCATCTTGTTCGAATCCCGGTTTCCATAAAGCATAATACCATATGATTTTATAAAATTTAATGTCACACATTGTGTCAAAGTGACGGATAAAGTCGGCTACAAAATGTGACTTTACACAGCCGGAAGGGCCGCTTATGATGGCAGAAAATGGATGTTTCAACTTGTCCATAATGTTTGAGACTGAGCTTATAAGCTAAATGAACTTGTATTTATAGGATATGAGGGAGTGGGGTGTAGACGTTAAAACAAAAACATAACAGTTTTTATAATATTTATTCACACAAAAATAGCTCATATAGTGAAAATATATATAAAATATTTATTTACAATATATCTCACACCATGAAAAATATACTTGGAATATTTATTCACACAAATAAAATTGTATATAAATACATCTCATACCAAGAAAAGTATACGTGGAATATTTATTTACACACAAATAAAAGTTTTATAAATTTGGCTCATACCATGAAAAATATAATTGGATTATTTATTTACAAAAAATGATAGTTAAAGAATATATATTACACATTGTAGTAAATTATACATGTTTAGGTGTAGAGGAAACAATAATCAATTTTTGGAGCTCGTAGAGGGTATACTGGCATCGGTATTAATTTACAATGTTCAGTTTAATGTGTATTTGAATATATTTTCACAACCAGATAGTTTCAATTAAAACTATGTTCAAGGAAAAAATAGCTGACTAGAATTAACAAATATATAAACAACTAGTTCTATTTGACTAGAAATAATTAGGTAGGTGAAGATTGTACTGAGGGATTAAAAAATATAAAAAGTATCCCAGGTGCATAAAATAAATCATTAAAAAATGCGTGTTTTCATTCATGAAAAATATTTAAAAATCTCAAATCTTTGAAAAATGGTATGTCAATGGAACTGTCTAGGCGAAAGAAGAAAAAAGGTGAATATTCAGCCCTTCTAAATGACCAATTTTTAGTTTTGGCGAGTGCGTTTACAAGGACTCTGATACCCAAACGGCAACGTATCATCGGTTATCCGTCGTTTGGTGTACATTGACCGGTAAACTTTATTCTGAAAAACGGTATATACAGTCGCATGAACCTTTTTTACAAGTTTGTGTGGTATCTGTATGTATATTTCCTCGGCTTGTTCGGTGAACATCGCTTTCAAAACATCAAAATTAGCGTAACTCCGGTTGCCATTGCTTATGGTGATCCCACGAACCTTGTAAACAGTTTTTGTTTTGGGAGAATCTCCACCAACACATACCACCAGACCACCAGATACAAAGGCGCTTAAGTAGCTTCCCGGGCCGGAATCTTAAAGCTCGTCAATGAGGTCACCTAAAAAGTCTCCGGTCGGGGGACTCCAATCGCCGGGTCGTTCCGTGAATAGAACGCTCTCTGTATCGTGATACAAAACGCGGTCCCCCAATTTTTCAAGGATGCTATATAAGTGCAACCTAGCCATAGCAGTCGTGTATCATGGCACCACCACACTCGTGTTAGGGTTAGGGCGCAACGCGTCACTTGCATCCTAATAATTAAGGAATATAACATCATCATTAACATCAATGACGCTGTCCATGATGATGTACGGATCCATCAGGTACTTGTGAATGCCCTGATAGACGTTAACAACGGTTACGAGTGATAAATCGGATATTTGGCCAAACTTTCCCCATAATGAATTTAAAAATGAGTTTAGCCATAGTTCAGAGACCAGGGTTTTTACAAACAGAGCCGAAATCAAATTTTACCCCTTTCCTTTCCTCATAATTTTGAATATAAGCTAACTTCTCATCTTGTGAGGTGCGCCACTCTGGCCATCCGCTGGCGTCTTATTTAATTTTAAATAAAATTATCAATGCACCTGTGAAACAATTCGCCAAAATGTGTCTGACGATCGTAAAACGATACATTATACTCCCACACTTCGTGTACTGCTTCAACTGTGTAGCCTTTCTCAACGGCTCTCCGGATCTCGTTAATCACCCAGACGCCTGTCAACCAGCAATCTTTTTTGTCGTTGTGCTGACACGCACCTTGGTATTCTCCTCCCCGCATTTCCTGCACAAGATGAACATTAACATGTCATGCATCCGTGTAGGCAATACGGGTATAAATAAATCCCGCGGAGGCATCACGGTAACAATGGCTATGCTTTCTACTTGTTCTATAGACGGATAATTTGGTTTCTAGTGAATNGGGGGGGGGGGGTGTTGATGGAATATTTTTTGTACTTGAAAACGTAAATATATAATGAACACAGATCCAAATGCTTGATCTTCTCTCCACAAGAAAGGTCTGCTTCGTGGAATAGTTTGAACCAATTTGTACAACCACCAAAGTGTGCGTCCCTGGGACTGAAGGGCTCCTTGTTGTACACATCGTGCTTGAGTACAAATTGTTTCAAGTCCTTGTCTGTGTATTTCATCGCATTAAACATACACTCCCACATCTCTACTTTTCCAAGCAAGCCATGGTCGCTTCATAGCACCTTTCCATGGTCTCGTTGTGGCTGGTTTTGTTACAAGTGGTCCTATCAGGATAACAGAGAGTGCACCCGTGCCAATATCAGCCCCAGAACTGGAAGACGGTGATGGTATCTCTAGCTTTAACAACGTCGTCTACACGTCACCCTAACACATATTCCTAACTGCCGTTACCCGCATGAAGGATATATTCACATATGTGGGCCTCCCAGAAGTCATTGTACGGTGACATGCAACTGTTGCTCTTCGCACTGGTAGCCACCGTTAGGGATAATACTGACGGTATTTTCCTTAAGATGACTTTGGCGGTAAACCAACATGGCCGCTCCAGCTATCGTACACGCCTCTCTGAAAGGATCCACCTTTGCTTTCTCCATCATCATCTCTCTAAACTTCAGGCAGGCCTTCCGTAGGATCTCTACATCTTTAACGCAATACAGTTCACACTCGTGGTTAAAATCAAATACATAATTTTCTTTGAACAACGCGTCATACCACTTTTAAAAATGCTCCTTTTCCTCAACCGAAATCTCACCGACACCATAGTCTTCCTTTGGTCGCAAGAGACCCTTATACCCTGCGTTTTCATTCTATTAAAAAAAATGAGGACAATCTCTCTTGGACAAAGACTCATCCCTGCCAAATATCTTGGGCATCTTGGACAACGATATCGGGGGAAAGTTCATCGATTCATTAAAGTAGAGCGGGCCGTAATGCATGGACATGATTTTACCGCCGTTCATTATGAGCTCTGCAGTCCATATTTTAACCTCCATCATATATTTTAAAATGAAATTTCCATCATGGCCTTTCGCATTATGGCCTAGAAGGGTGATATCCTTAAATTTTGTTGCTTATATTTTTTCTACAAATCCGAAAAATTGGGCCATTGTGGCATCACCCTTTAATATGCGAGTCCTATCGTTCCCGCATTCGGTGCAATGATTGTCATTTGCATCTATATGAAGACAGGCCTTGCAACACGTCTGCACGACACAGAAGTTAGGTTCGTGCAAGTACGTGTTGACCACACCTTGAAGAAGCGTTTTTGTCTGCATTCAAAATCATAGAACACAAACATGAAATTCCCTTTTTCTAGTGATGGCTTTGACGGGGCTTGCTTGTAAGAAAGGACTTTTTCCCGTCGATTACATCGATTCAATTGATTGGTTAGTTGATACACAATTACTTCACCGAGAAATGCAATAATATTCTAATGCGTGTTAATATCTCAGATAATTATTGTGAACATGCATGCACAGAATGAAGAAGGTTCTATTAATAAACACTGTAATATATTGACATAAACATCTTCATTAAATTTACGTTCCTCAAACGTTGAAAACTGACAAAGACCCATATAATACTTATCTTGAAGCGGGGTCTCTCAATGATTAAGTATACTGGAGATATTGGTGAAATACACTTAGAGAGGCTCTCATATCTTTCTCTATTACCTACCGGTAGAGTTGTTGGTAGAGTACACCTAAAGAAGTTCTCATCAAAAGGGGACTCATCATGTTCCCGAAAACTGGAATTGGCTTGACATAAGGCACACCCCTCTTCTTCCAATAGTCGAAGTTCCACGTGGCATACACGTGCAAGAATATCATTAAAAAGATGAGGAAGATGATCCCATTCAGCATCAAACACGAACCATCCATTAGATGACTCATCTCCTCCTGGAATGGTTACACTTCCTATTAGTACACTTTACTGATGGTCAGCTGGTTGGAAGATACCTAAATTACCACATCTAAAATAATTACGATGATATAGGCGACTTTTAAATTAAACATAAAAGCTGATTTTAGGAGACAATTACTTATAATATAATTATTATACAGTTAGCTCCAACGAAACAAAGTAAATCATCCATTCATACAGTTAGCTCAACCGAAACAAATTCTCCCTGATCTATTTGGATACCAGTTCAGAAACTGGTGGCTATTGCCTCGTCTCCCAGTATCTAGCATCTCAAGTACCGATGGGTGTGGTGGCTCCAAGACGTCCAGTGAGACAGACTACCATATATCTGGTAATACTTCTTCCCCCTTTTATAACATTATTAATGAAACTATATGTGCTCGTTACTGAACATCTTATTCCTTGAGTTGTTCATTATCTCTCCAAATATGGGTCGTCCAGTCGTGCATTCTCTGTTCTATCATTACAACCCCTCGTTTGTGGTTCTCTTTGTCTTTTCAGTCCATTAGTTGACACTGCATCTCTACCACTGAGCTGGATGAGGTTCCCCCTCTTATCAAGTACTCGTAAAACAATAGCCTACCTTTACTAGACTAGTCCTTCTTGCAGCAATGTCACTTGCCAATGATGAATGGTCCAATATCCCTTAAGGTTAGTAAAAACCCACCGCCATCAGCAGGCAGAACCAATCTATAAAATCATGGATAGCGACATTGGCTGGCTCTAAAATAATGATAGCCGTAGAAAGCCTTAACGGGAGACCTAATAAAATCTTAAGAGCAAAACGAAGTTTCTTTAGAGTAGGACCCACATGAGGAATCGTAGAATAAAATCAAAAACAAAATTCTCAAATCTACTAATTAGTCCATACAATTAACAGTCCAGTCACAGAACCATTGTTTCTCCAAATCACACTACCCCAGATTAATAAATGGGTATACTAACTTTCCAAACTGTTCAGTACTTCCAGGTGTGACGGTGATGTGATTATCCCTCCCCGCCCCTTTTCGTTCTTCCGCGCAATTGTCCGGCGCAGGCTGGAGTTACTGATACCTGCCGCTAGAGCTGTGCCGAGCGAGGTGGCGGGGAACTGGTCCGTCACTCGTGGGACTGGGAGAGAATGGCTTGCTTGCAATGCGAAAGGGATGCACGGGCCAAAGAAAGAGGAGAACTTGGATGCTTTTCGTTGATGTTAATAATAAAAAATAAAATAAACTGTGATCTCAAGAGTAGCAGGTGTGTTTCACAGGAACTACCTCAATAAGTCCAAAATATCATATAAACTTATTATTGCAGTGATGCAAGTTTGATCCCAACGTCTCATCATTGTACTACCTCTCCTCTTAAAGACAAGTGGATTGCAAAAGCCATAGAAAGTAAAATTATTCCATACAAAACTCGGTTCTAGAATCTTCTTAAACATTGTATTACGTCAGGAGATCTAAGTATGTAGGAACGGTATTTACAGTTTGTTTCGTAATTAGTACGTAACCTAGTTCGGCCCTATTAGTAAACACAATGGAATCTATGAAGAAGGGATTTCAAATTTGGATAATTGAAAATGTAAACAAATTCACCAATAATGTAAACCAATTCATAAAATTATTGAGGATTCATAAATAGGTTTTATGATAAAATCTGTTTATAATTATATAAACGTCGTATTAGAAAACGCGAGGGAGTTATATTGTAATTTTAATGTTGTATTCCTGACCACAAACGATTTCCTCAATTAAATAGTTACTTTGAAAGTCTTAACATAATAAAAACATCGTTATGGAAAATAGTACAAGTCAATAGAACAGCTTTCTTGGCTTTCTTAAAAGGTACACGATAGTACCATGCCTAGTGCTAGGTGTCTGACTTCCTCCGTATATGCCATGAGATCCACACGTAAAGTAATATAATGTAAACAAAACTCCAAAACTGATATTTGCCGATGAAAGAAATTAATCAAAACCTTAATCTAATATAATATACAAAATCACTCTAAATTACTAACTCTTAACTCCTAACACAATTAAAGAATATTTTTTTAAGTAACAAAATAGGACTGAACTCTTATTTTAATATCTAAATGCCAACTCAAAAAATGTTAAATTTTCTAAAAAAAATGATAACGCCCCAATAAAATTTTCATTTGCATTGAATTTCAAAAGTCCCAAACATAAATTCTCAGATCAATACAAAAAGTAGTCAAAAACTAATGATAATTAATTCTAACCAACTCCAAGTGGACTCAGACATCATATATTACTTAATTTAGGCTTCTTAAAACTTATGTACACCTGCATGGATACACTATAGGAGTTAATTAAGCTATCTACTAGTGAAAAAAATGTATATATTAGCCTACGTTAAATTTAAAATAATATAATTGATGAAAAGAAAATGGTCAAAATTTTGTTCAAATACGATTGATAATAAACTACAATTTTCAAGTTAAAAATGTGTTTGTTTGTGTTATTGGTATTTCAAAATACAAATATTGCCTGTTTAACACGTATATATAGATAGTTATATCTTTGAGCAATGATAGTGGTTGGATAGTTATCTGACATCATTTTCCCGCTTACATCAAAGTAATTCATCTGAAAGCAAGTGTTATATTAAAACTCAAATAGCCAAAGCTATTATTTATGCTCTTTTAGTGAGGATCACTCCATCTAGATAACATATTATGAAAATTGAAAAATGACACCTGGACACGGGAATCGAACCTGGGATCTTTGGCTTAGTATGCCCAAGCTCTACCACTGAGATATCCATGAATCGTCCCGTGCCCAGGGTCATTCTTCACTCACGTAGGTGAGCGGTTTTAGCTCCGTGATAAGCCTCTGTGGTTCTGGTTTTAACAAACCTCTGAGTTATATTTCTTTTTATTTTTCTCGGTTTAGTGGAGTGCATGTATGTACTGAATATACACACATGTTGTGGCACATGGAGAGATCCAATGAAAGAAGATAAAAAGAGAAACCCTTAACTAGCATTATAGCAAATAGCAATTTATAAATCAACTACAAGTCTGTCTGAGATCGTTAATAAGATACGTT
Source organism: Timema californicum (assembly GCA_902141385.1). Lineage (NCBI taxonomy): Eukaryota > Metazoa > Arthropoda > Insecta > Phasmatodea > Timematidae > Timema > Timema californicum. The sequence continues at coordinate 8,987 of CABFOW010002690.1, read as the reverse complement.
AAACAATTTGATATACATTGTTATGGAACCATAATTATATAAAATAGTATCGCATTTAACCTAAGAGTATAAATAAATAATATACACTGTCACATAAACTTATTGAAACGAGAAATTAAAAATAGAAACATTGTGGATTACCAAAGAGAACCAACCACGCTATGTCAGATGATGTAGATAATTTCAAATGTTCTCTGACGACACGTTTAGGACTAGAATAATTTTCATAATAGTTGTATACATTTCGAGGGCACACCCACATTTCCCGTACCTCTCGTTTTGGAGTTTATACTTTAAAAACACTTTTCTGACTATCCTGAGTGTATTTGTTGTGTAAATGTTTCAACACATTTCCCATATCTTAATATTTAAAGTATATTTGCTCATATTTCAGAAAACATTAGTTCTATAAATATATATTTTTTTAAATAAAAGTGTTATTTATATATATGTAGCTCTATACATTTTAAACCATAGCTTAAAGATCAAAGAGGAATGGAGATATGCCATAAGGTAGTGTTTTGTATCGGCCATCTTAACACAAAACTGTGGACGTAAATTATCAGCCTATTTGTTAACCGTAAGTTCGAATTATGTTCATGCAAAATTTAAACACAATTGCTATAGAGGTTTTTGCATGAAAGATTGACGCCAACTCCTCTTTATCTTTATATACCCGTAGTATTGGGGAAACTTTACCAAATAATATAAAGAAGGTCTAAATTAAATCAAAGATTATTTCCTTTGTTTTTTTATGATCAAAATGTTACTTTAAGTGTTGAGTAACTCTTATTTCTAAAATATAATTTATAATAGGAATAGTATTCGTAGTTTTAGCTCAAAGTAGTTTAGTAATTCACTAGTCGTGGCGTCATAAGATAAATCAATGTAACAAAGCAGTGATTTAATATCAAGAATTAAGAAACAGTCCGACAATATGGCTGTGGAGATTTCATCTTCTAGCGTGCTAATATTTTCCAATCCACTCCAAGGACATACCTAGATGCTTACTTGCTTACTCTGACATTAGAAACTCGAAAGCTCATTACTGCACTTAGAAAATTACGTCACCTATTACTCCCTATCTTTTTTATAGTTCTAACTAGCGATTAAAATTTTCCGTGAAATTTTGAATCGTAAAATATTCCGGTAAATGTTAGGCAGTGACAGCTTGCGTATAAGGTGTTAAATTGTAAATCTGGCACCAAGAGCCCATCAAGCCTATCATATATACATCAAACAGTGTGTTGAAGGACTAGTGGGTTGATAAGGAGGCGGTGACGGGGGGCGGGGTAGGTATGGGTCCAAGAGCCCATCAAGCCTATCATATATACATCAAACAGTGTGTTGAAGGACGAGTGGGTTGATAAGGAGGCGGTGACGGGGGGCGGGGTAGGTATGGGTCCAACTCACTATTCCTATCTCTTTCAGGTCCATTATAATACTTTAAACATTTTATTATTGAATTATAAAGTTTATTAATACAATTACTTTTTTGTTCAGATCTAAAACAATTATATATTAGTAAATCATGTAATTCATTTTTACTATAATTGCAATAGTGTCTATGAAGTATTATTAATCCAGAGTCAGCATAAAGATTAAAAAAAGTAAAGAGTACCCGATTACATGCCTTGATAGTTTTTAAAATATTGGTATTATTAATTTTAATACAAATATTATATAACACAAACGGATAGTAAGAAATGTTGTAAAAAAAAGTAAAAAGGTAATAATAATAATAATAATATAACTAGAAATACCTTCACCACAATATTAATAACTATAATAAACTACAATGTTTATTTTATACCTATATTTGGTCACTAGTTATTGTTTACCATAAAACAAAATACAAGCAATGTTCTTACCTTAGTTTTACATATATTAAGATATAAACTATTATACTTTAGCTACTAAAGAATTAAATTAAAATTGATGATGATTTTTATATTTTACTTCTTAACTCTCCACCTAGAGGTTTTACACAAATACTTTTGAATGAAGAACACTAGTTTGACTATGATTGTAATTGATGCTAACGGTCAGTGTTTACAGTAATCAGTGACATGAAGGTCATATTTTATCATTTAGGATGTTGAAACAATCGTTGGTAAATGTTAGCATCCAGAGTCTTTCCAAGAAGATAAACAAATACAAATAATATATCCAATATGGAGCTAGATCTATCTAATGAACTAATAATACCATGTTTTAGTCCCAGCACAGCCAAATAATAATATTATGTTTATGGAAAGCGTGGCTTACATTTTCACAACGATGGAATATCGAAATGGGGACAGTGACATTTAAAAATAATTATTGATTAAAAAAATAAAATGACGTAACATTGACTTCGTATTGTAATTGTTTGAATTAACTTATACTAGAATGCCAGGTCTCCACCGTGGTTCGGATTCCACGTTAAACTGTAGGTCCTTCATTTCATCTCACAATCACCCTACCATTACACATTAGCGTAAGTGCGTATAACCCGAACGGGTAGTAAGACGCGGTGCTAATAATAATAAACTTATACTATAAATACAAATAAAACTAACAAAAATGTTCGCTATAGTCGTATAACTCATCATCATCATCATCATCTTCTTCCTATTCACTTTCATTTTCTTGATCGGTTTCCTCATTTGTTTTGTCAGGCCTTTTTTATATAAAACATCCGTAAAACTGTACATCCGCACTGAAGACCATAATTTCATACATCAAATTTTCGTTATGATGTTCCGTTACATATTTTACATTACACCTGCCTATGTGTTATGTCTGTTTGTAATGCAACCCCCCCTTTCCTGTTCTAGGGTGAGGATGACTGGAAAATCAGGCGAAATTGCCTAATTTTAATAACATATCTTTATTTGTCATAAACAATGAAAAGGTACACATTATAGAATATAAACAAACACAGAGCGTGAAGCGCGTCTTCCTTCGTAACGAGAAGTAGTTCCATTTAGATTACGGAGACCATAACTCAACAATGCAACAATGCAACAATGCAACATTGCGCGATGAACATAATTAAATATATCAGACAAAAATCCTACTTGACTTATATCAAAGTCTATGGTCCTAGGTTCGAAGAACGTCCAATACAATAAGGTGATCTTTAAAGTTTATGATATTCAAAGGTCCCGCGTAACACACAGGCGTTAAGCGCTCATAACCCCCAACAAATATCATATTGTTATACAATAATAACGACCAATAGCGGACCAAGTCCCAATCTATCCTATTAGTGTCCTGTCTCCTAATATAATGTAATCTACCCAGACGACAGCTAATCCTAAGCATACTCATAAATAAATACTAGATGGGAAGAAAGCCCAAGACGCAGAGTCTTACTCTGCGTATTCAATAGAATGTAAACATACCAATAAGGCCAATAGGCGCAATAAATAGGGCTGGGGCTCAAGAAGACGGCAGAAAGGCGACGACATTTTGACAACAGAGAGAAGCGCATGACGTAGTAAGTTTATATATTCAAACTAAGATTAGGTGAGTAGAACAATAATTTAGAAAGTTTTCCCCTATTACGCCGAAATATAATTTAGATACAGACAATAATAATAATCCCCTGCCCTACGTCGCCGTTCTCACCCCGATAAGCTGGTGGTGTAATAAGTCACCATAGACCACCAGCGCACCACTATATATACAAAGTTAAAGTTGACGGAGAGGGGAAGGGGGAGGGACGCGAGGAGAGTGAAGGAAGGAGAAGCGAGAGAACGGGATGTCGAGATGGGCCAAGCAACGTGTCGAATAGCCTAGAACCTTGACGTGGCCGGAAGAAGCAACTGTATTCCTTTGTTTCTCGCCAGTCTCGGGTTTGACGCTAGGTGGCGCCTATCGAACGCTCCGTCAGTCTATCGAGTGGTTGATTGGAGTGAGTTGGTCGGTGCTAGTGCCGTGTGTTGCAGCTCGTCTTGGAGGTTCGGTGAGTGTCCCCCATTAGATTAAGCCATAACCCGTAAGTTGTTACATCTGTCTTGTAACTTGTTACAGGAAATTGAGTCTAAATTCTTAAAACTTCTTCCCCCTCAAGAATCACAGTTTCTGCTTATAAAGTCCAAGCCAAGAGTAAAACTTTCTCCGTATTTTCGGTGGAGTATGATGTTTAAATAGCATTTATAAGTCTGTTCCACTATAAAGCTGCAATATAAGCTCTTACGAACACCTACAATCGCTTTCTAACATGTTGGTTCCCCCGTAGGCACAATCCTTTATTTACCCAGTGGGGTTGCCACTTTATTTCTTAAAATGACTATGATTATATCTATTAAATTAGCATAGTATATTATATATCATTTTCTGATGCATCTAGTGAAAGCAATACAATCTACAAACATTTCTAAAACAGTTTATTGTTTCTAAAATGTAAAATCTAACACGTCTTAAATCTCGTTCCAATCTTGTGGGTAGGCTAATCATTCTATATTGACTGTAGTTATAGATATGAACAACGCCTGCAAAGTCTGGAATTTACATCTTTTACACGAGATTAAAGAAAAATTAAAACATTGTATACCTCTTGAAATATTTAATGTAAAACATGATAAAGCTGTCTTTATATCAATATTTTTCCTTTTCAATTTTTTTGGGCACCATGTCTTACTAACTGTTCAGGCGTTTTTTGATTTTACAGGGGTATATTATGTGAAGGGAATGATAAGAATAGTTCACATATAGCTGTGTAAATAACTATAACCCAATAGTACCTGGTGGTACTTTGAGGTTGCAGTTTGTGTAGCTATATCACCACTGCCCAGTCTTTAAGATCACAGAACGTCTTTTATTCAGTTGTGACGTTGAAAACTTAAAGAGTTCTGTCATCTCATGCCATCAACATAAAAATAACTTAAAATATTTATCACGCGTACAAAATTTGATCCATTCTACATTCATTTGAAAACAAATATATTACTTTTAGCACCACGTCTTACTACCCGTTCGAGCTATACGCACAGTATTGTGTAATGGTAGGATGATTGTGAGATGAAATGGAGGACCTACAGTGTAGCGTGAAATCCGAACAATGGTGGAGGCCTGACATTCCACACATTCACAAGCTGTGAATAACACACATATTGTCAGATGTGAAGAAAGGGTTTGGCAACTAGACAAATCTTTGCCGGGACCGAGGATTGAGCCTCGGACCGAAAACAAAAATTACTTCTTTGTTTGTGAAGTCAAAAAGTAAACACACCTTATCGTGAATAGAGGGGGGGCAAAACAATGTCTGTTTTATCTGATTTGTGAAAACGATCTTTAGTTCTGCACGACAAAATTCAAACCCTCTCTAAAGTATCGCAGATGATTTGGTGCAGTGCCTATTTAAAGCTGTCTTAATATAGTTTTAATTCCATTTCATATTTATTATATTTCATTAACGTGCTAGTAACCAGTCGTGACTTCTAACAGGCTAGTACTGAAGATATATAAGAACATACTATTATGGTTTGCAAATTAAAAAATGATGAATACTTAAGGAGATTACAGTGAACAAATTTAATAGCTAAAAAATTGTAAGAAAGAAATCAAACAAGAAATGTATTTTTATTTACTTTTAGGGAACAATTAAACAATCAAAGAGATATAAATCAATGATATGGGTGTTCCTTAAATAATTCTCTAATTTAGGTTTTTCTGTTATGATAGGAACCAAATTCTGGAAATCTGGACTTAGGCTAAGGCCACAAGAACGATTTTTCCTGCTCGGACCTCAGCTTCAATAGTAGTGAATACCAAAGTAAACAGGGGGATGATAGACGCAGTGTAATTGCAGCGGCAAAATTCATTAGAGAGAGGCTACACAGAGTGAAATAAGCCGCTCGTTACCCACGACTTCTCGTTAATGTTTTCTACATTTCAATCGGGAAAACATAATTCCTATTAATTATACAAGGGAAAATGATTTTTCACTCCAGGCTGCGTGTTTAGGACTCCCATTTGTGTTTTTCAAATGGGGAGCATATTGGAGTTACATTTGTCCCTTTTCAAGAGAAAATTTAATGAATTTCACCCTGAAAAAGGGAATATTAGAGCATCTGATCACAATTATGAACTAATTATAAAAATTTAGAGCCATTTTTGCAAAAATATTTTTCTGAAAAATTAACAAATATAAAATTTTGTTGTAGCTGAATCAATTGAAAGTAACATTAGTAGAGTGTAGGCCTTACAAAGACCATTTGGACTTTGACCCTGATATGTATTTTCCCTGGTGAGGTCATCATGATGCCACAACCCTTATTGGTTTATTTTTGTTTGAGTGATGTAATGGTCCATTTGATTTGTATGTGTGCCTGTTGGTTTTGTATATGTACTGGTTGGTTTTTATGTTTGGTCATTGGTTTTTTTATGTGTGCCAATTGATTTCTTATATGTGCCCCATTGGATCGAATGTCTAAGTAGGATTGGGACTGGCGTGGAGGTTTATTTGTGGTAGTTTGTTTTTATGTAATGGTAGGAGTGCGTGCAGTCCCTGGCGTTGGGCACTTTTCCTGGGAGGTTCAATAAAATATCGCCAATTCTGCCTGTGAGGGTGGGAACGATGGCTGTCTAACATAAATTACTAGCTATTAGCCCGACTTCTCTATTGTAAGCCTCTGAATCTATTTTGGTGTCACATCCCTCCCCGTGCAATGCGTTCTCCCTGATGACTCATACCTGTCGCCAGTTAGGACGAAACAAGTCGAGACCGGAATAGATCACAACGTTGAAACCGTGAGCAAGTACAAGAGGTCATTGATCCTGCTCATGACAGGAGCTAGTATGGGGGCTCAACAATTCGAGACTCGTATCTAATAACCCAACGTGTTGGGATAAGGCAAGGGACATACAGGTTTTGCGTGAGTAAAACACACTATTACAAACATATATTTATTATACATTAAAGATATCACAAACATACATAATATTTATTATACATTTTTACAGAAATGACGCATTCGTTTTTTTAACAGTGTATCTTAGAAGTGTTAGTAGAATTGGTTTTTAGTTCAAAATCCAACACGTAATGGTTAAAACTGACCACTTGACTTGTATAGTAGGTAACACTGATAGAATCAATCTTTATGATGTGTGTTTCTGCTTTAGGCTGTTAGAGGTGAATGACATCCACTGTTTTATGTTAGCAAGTCCCATACATCCACGACTAGTGTTTTTATCAAATCGTTGCAATATAATGCAACGGGTGTCAATTACATATTGGGTCGAATGACAGTGACGTCGATGAGGTCACAAATTTCACAAATACGTGCTAGCCCAGCGTCTTGTTTCTAACTGATGTCCCCGCACATGTGTCTCATGTTTAGTCAGACTAATCTTCTGAGGAGGATGCATGTTGCTGACAAGCTTTGATATGGCCGACTTGTTGTTACCCAGTTCTTGCCACTCTGTACGGTTAAACACCGCACAATTCCCTCCGCATTTTTCTAGCTAGATATAGTGCGTAAAGCTGTTCTTGAAACTCATGCCAACAAAGAGTCGTTTGTCATTGACCTCTTCCAGTGGAAACAAAATATTAAAAATACTGGTGATGGTGAGCTGCTTTGCCGGTTTTGGTTTGCGGGTGCAAACCTCTTGACCTTTCATGATGTCTGATCGCTTCAACAATAGTCTGTCGTGATTATGGCTGGCATGCCGTCGGGACTCTCTTTTATAGACGACGAGGGGAAGACAAGGCTCACACTGATTGGATGTGGCCTCTTGAGGGACGGAAAGATCCTAGCATCGTTGTATGTATGGTTGGTGGGTGAGAAAAAGGCAAGGAAAGTTTTCATTTGAATGTTCTGTGTGTGATAGAGAAGTTACATGGGACCGTAATGACCGCAAACATCTGAGGCTATGCTTTGAAGTTGTATCATGTTATTAGACCTGTGGGAAGTGCTTTTGAGTATAAATGCCAGTTGTGACTTTATACGAGGTGGAAAACCATAACTGTCAAAGGATTCCTCCACGCCGTTCTTGTAGATAAAGATGGAAACCCAATGCGTCCCGGGCTTGGTGTGTGAATCTGTGTTGATGACGAGAGAAACAAATCATGCTATTCTTGCAGGTAGTTGATCAGCAGGGAAAACACTCAACCCTACATAATGGAAGAACGAGTTTGTTTTCAGCGTATGTCTTATGGGGTGCGTGTCCATCATCAATTATCCTATCTCAATGTCCCCAAACAATGGAGGCTGAAAAGAAATGTCCAAATAGAGCTATATGCCATGCACATGGTGCGACCCAATTTAAGTGTTTACAAAGACAAATAACCTCTGTCGTACAGATCTACGAACATCGTAGGCGTGTATTTGGCTAGAAACATTTTATTTTCTGCCCCCGATGTAGACTGTTTCTGCTTCATTTTGGCATGGGAGATGAGGTATTTGAGTGGAATCTAGCCAACATCACCACTATCCCAGGGAATATCATGCAATTTGTTGACCATATGGTTGGCTTTCAATTTAGCAACAGTAGTAAGTTCCTCGATGGCGTAAGGGCTTTTAACACCCAATGTTAAAGTAATGTACTGCATACAGGTAAACTATTCAGTTCCTTGACAATAAACTCTTTGCTTTCGTCGGTGAAACACTGGAAATCTATAATAACATTCATAATTCAAATGACGGGGTAAGGGGCAGGAAGTCACTTATATTAACTCCCAAAATCAGTCACGACGTTTCTGTCCTTGTCGATTGGGATGATATTGGCAAACTCCACATACACAACACAGTTGATGGTTAAGGTGGAGCACTGGTGAAGCTCACTTCGATGCTCAAAGAGCCATTCCTCATCAAATTCCATTGTGATGTCATGTGGGTGGACAGATTAGGTGTGAAATTGAAGGCCATGAGATGATATCCTTTAGGGAAGGCTTCCCATGTGATATCGCTACATTCGTTCATGAAACGAATACCCGTTCCTGAAAACAGTGTGTGGCAGGATATGACTTAGTTGTCTTTCGAAAAATCAGAATGTAA